>JANKOD010052940.1:0-12421 GCA_026284645.1 Erythroxylum acuminatum | reverse complement strand
TAAACACTAATGAGGGTAAAATCAATGATGTTTAACAAGATAAAGGTATGATTCAAGATGGTAAAGATCAAGAGATTATCCCGGGAACGGGCCCCCAACGGGCTCGCCTCCCGGGGCAGTCGGGCCTCGGGGCCGGGGTCCGACACATGGTCTCACAATTTGGCCATAATTCTTGGTTATCTAATTTTAGCAAGTCAAAAAACTTTTTTCATGTGGGTTTTGTTCTTCTTCAAGATTTTCTATATTTGCCCAAAAGGTATAACTAGCTAGATCATAAACAATTTGGGTGTAAGGATTTTCAGTTGCATCTACATTATTTGTTATAAATCTAGTCTCCCCTTCAAACCCATCCACATTTATTGATGAGCTTACTTCATTGCCCCTTTAGGTACGACAAATTAATGGCTCCCTATGTCGTGTTCACTTAAAATAATTTGGAACAAACCCTTTTATTAATAAATAGAGATTCACTTCATCAACTAGAAGAAAACGAATATGTTTGCACTTTTTACATGGACATTTGATCTTTGGACCAACCATATAGGCAGGTTGAGAACATACATAGTGAGTAAAAGCTTCAAGTCCCTCAACAAACTCAAGATTAATGAAACCATTGGGTGTTAATCGTCTATATATCCAAAATCTATCATCATTGCTCATTTATGCAAAACTGTTTTTTAAAAAAGTGATTTCATAGTTAATATCCTTCATTTCCCCTAAGTTTACAGAACATTTAATCTTTACCTTACAAAACATCCCCTAAGTTTTTATAGGTCTCTAATCATTTCCCTTCCAAATTGAAACCAACCCATCCCACCATATGAATTCAAAATTATACAAACTAAACATAAGTGAGTATCAGCCAAAGTACAATGGTACGTGACATTGTTTACACATGTGAATCGAGAAAGCAAGTTCTCGCTGTGACTCTTAGGCTCGTGGAATTTTTCACCGAAGCCTTATGGGAGCTGCATCACGATTTTCCAACCTATATACCATCCTAGGGGATTATTATGCCTCAAATCATCCATAATTATACAAACTTATTTGACATGCAGTAAATACTTATATAATTCTTACATCTAGTCATCTATCATTCCAACAATATTCCAAACAACAACATACAAAACCAAGATAACTATGTTTGCATCAATCACCTATAAGTTGATTTCCAAAGTTTGATTTTAAACAAGCACTATGGTAAGTGACATTGTTACACCATATGAATCGAGAAAGCAAGTTCTTGCTATGACTCCTAGACTCGTGGAATTTTTCACCGATAAGCCTCATAGGAACTGCATCATGGGTTTCCAGTCTATATACCATCCTAGGGGTTTATTATGCCTCAAATCTTCTATAATAGATTTTGTTTCCTATAAATGAAGACTTAAACTAATCACAATGGCTTGTCAAGTCTTTACGTTTCAATTTAAACAATACCCATACATAAATATTTAGACTATTAAACAATTTAAACAACTCATCAATCATTGTTAAAGGTAAAATTGAAAAGAAAACACAAAATCAATCACATTGTAGACATTACTAAGTTTAATGACTTACCTTGATAGACAGACAATGGCAAACTACAAAGAAGATGAATGACGTTGGATAATTCTTAATGTTCTTCAACACAAAACATGACCTGTAAGAAAGACAATTCATGTGTTCATGTATTTTTCATATTTTACATATGAACGACATAAAATTAAAGGCAAAAATAACAATAATTCACATTTAAAGACATAAAATGGCATGCAATATGAGTAGCACGATTAAATAAGAACAATGAGAGTAGGATGAGGGGACCCTCTTAAATTAAAGAGGCTAATAAGAAGAAGTTACAAGTAGATTAAGTAAAGTTGAGAAAGAAAAGATTAAGGAAGTCTTAAGATCATAAGTATGAACTAGTTTAAAGTCTTGAGATCATAAGTATGAAAAGGAATAAACTATACTCTGAGGTCAAAAGAGTCTCAAAAGTATTTGGATGTGTACATAAGTAATACTAATATGATGAAGAATGAATTGTATACTATAAAATCATGTAAGAGTAAGGATATTATTAGCAATCATAACTTAGGTAAATTAAAGCATAAGATTAAGACATTAAAGAAGGAGGCTAATTCTTTCAAGGACTCATTGTTTAAATTCACTAATGAAGTAAGAAACTAAAAAGCATGGTAAGAGCATAAAAGAATTCCAATAATAGGTATGGGATGAAATATAATTATGGGCATACATCCAATTATAATACTATATTTATCATATTGAATAACCTTTGCCTAAGATGAAAAATAAACATAGTGCACCAATATCTAAGCATACATGTAAATCATATACATATGCTTCACCCATTAGGCCTTACTCTAAAGGCAAGTCTTATACATTCATGTATGGTTAAACATTTAGGCATAGAGCTCAATATTATCAGGAAAAGAATAGTTATAAATTCTATGCAAAGACATAAGGTAGCATGTAATCTCATTCACAGTCATCTAGGACTCAACATTATTTTATAAGCAAGAATCATGCTCTGACATATAATAGGCCTTATATTAAACATAATGTCATATCATATATTTTTGAAGTATATCACATCTAGTTTTTATTTTCAAAATTAAACCTATGAATATAGAAGAAGCACTCATTCATGAAAGTTAGATTTTGTTTCCTATAAATGAACCTTTGGCATTTCAATTTAATTTTAAGACCTAATATCTACTATAGGTAATGCATTTTTATTTTCAAACCCCGACCCCTAGGTAAGACTATAATCAATGTACAGTATAAACTAATTCTTATCCTACAGTATAAACATGCCAAATTCTTATCTATCCTTTGTTTTGCCATATCATGAATGATTTGTCTCATTTATTTGCCTTTAGTTCTAAAACTAATCAACTTATACTTAATTCACCATCATCATTATGATTTTTTTCCTAACATATGTTTTGACCTTCTATTATTGTTAACAATTAAGATTTGGGAAACCATATATATGCTAGTTCAATTATGTATTTGTTATAAAGTATAAACATTGTATCTGAATCTTATCCACATTATATCTGATTCTATTTAACTTACCATATTAAAACAAAACAAATTTATCCCTTTAAGCCTTTCATCGAACACTTTATAGGCATAACAAACTTATCCCTGACTATCAACAAAAACACTGGTACCTTGTATTCTTCACTAACAGCAACACGTTCAGATGTAGAATGAACCACTAACACCTGAAATAAACCAAAACCAAAACCTTCCCTAACAACAACAAGAAGAAAAATGAAAAACCAATTGGAAAGGAGGAATAACTAACCCCAATGGATGACTAATTGGAGAAAGTGACGACGACAATGGTGTATAACCAGAGAACACCAGAAGATGACGATGTCAAGGTTGGAGGGAAAGGTTTTCTGATTTTTTTTTCACAAACCAGATGAAACACGAGAAAGAGGAATCGACTTGCGTCAAAATGTGATAAAGAAATGACATCGTTTATGGTTAAAAAAACAACATCATTTTCCTTCAAATTAAAACAAAAACCTGACGTCGTTGAAGTTTGTTCCATCGGTAAATTACCAATAGACATAAATTTTGTCGATAAATTATGTCAGTATTTCTTACCGGGAATCATTGGCACCTATTTTTATGACAACTTCCACTTATCCGTCACTAACTTCCGTCGACAAAAGTTTCACCTCCTCCTTTACCCACAGAGTTTTTTTCCCATCACAAAGCATATTTTTTTCCGATAACTGCTTTCTATCGATACTACAAAATTTTTTCCATCAGTAAATTTCAATAGGCAATTTTCAATTTTCTTACAATGCTTTATTTTTTGTGGAGTATAAGGAGTTGTAAGTTGATGCTCAATCCCTGCTTCTTCACAGAATTTGTTAAATTGATCGGAGGTATACTCTTTTCCATAATTAGATCTCAGCATCAACATCTTACAACCACTTTGATTTTCTACCCAAGCTTTAAATTTCCAAAATTTGTTTGCCAAACTGACGAGTTTTGCAATTTGATACGCTCTCTTCCAGTGAACTTAAGCCTTGCACCAATTCTTTCTTCTTCATTAAAATGACTACAGAATGATGATAATCACCCAACCTTTTGTGCCAAAGGTCAGTGGTTCTTATAGAGGCTTGGTATGCAGCTTGCTTGCTCTCTATAAGATCAAATGAGAAGCTCTTGCCCTTCATTTTAACTAAAACACATCTCGTCCCTCTGCATCTTTTATCACGCAAATTCTGTCTTCAAAAATCAATTTATAACCTTTCTCAAGGAATTGACCAACACTTAGCAAATTTCGATCAATTTGAGGAACATACAGTACATCCGTAATCACCTTAATTTTAGAAATAGTTTCGATTGCAACAAAACCTTTACCTTTCACTAGGATATACTCTCCATTACCAACTCTTACCTTAGAGACAAATGTTTTGTTAAGGTCTTTGAAGAACTCAACATTGTTGGTCATGTGGTTTATACAACCAATATCCACTAGTCAAGTTTCACCGTGGTTGTTATTTGCATGGAAAGAAGCTACAAATAGCTATTTCTCCTCCTCTTAATTCACAGCTTGAGCTTCATTCACCTATTGTTTCCCTTTATTTTTGCAATTCCTTTCCATGTGACCCATTTGATTGCACTTGTTGCACTTTGCATCAGGTATACTCTAGCATTTGAAATGGAGGTGATTGGTTCTTCCACAATGCTTGCAAGGAGGATAATTTCCTCCTTTGTATGCTTCACTCTTACCTGCACTACTGTTATTTAATGTAATAATTTCATTATTATTAGCATCAGCACCTAAAATTCCTTTGCTTTTCTTCGACTTCTTCCTTTTGCCTCTACTAAAATCTTGAATCTGCACCATGGCTTGCATGGAACATTCTAATATTACATCTTCTCTAAGTTGTCTTCTTTTCTCTTAAGCTTCCAAAGCATTAAGAAGCTCTGCCAATGTGATAGTTTTGAGGTCTTTGACTTCCTCTAATGTAGAAATCTTGGCTTCAAACCTTTCTGGTAAGGTTACTAAAAGCTTCTCAACTACTTTGCTATTAGGCATCATTTCACCAAGAAGTCTAAGTTTGTTAACAATCTCCAAGTGCCTGTTTGAATATTCTTTGGCAGTCTCAAAATCTTTCATTTTCTATAGCTCAAATTCTCTCATGAGATTCAAGATTCGGATGCTCTTTGTTCAAGCATTTCCTTGATACTCATGCTTGAGATATTTCCAAAACTCGAATGTTGTATCCAAGTTCATAATTCTGATGAACAAAGTTTCAAACACAGCTGAATGTAGACAAGTTTAAGATTTAAATATTTTTTAGATTCTCTTCTTGTGATTCTTTATCTGCTGCATTGTAGGATTTTCAGGTAGTTGCTTAATTTCGAACTCCTTTTCCACTACTTCCCAGAGATCACATACATGTAGATAAGCAGACATCTTCATAGCCCACGATTGATAATTGTCACTAGTGAAAATTTGAGGTACAACAGGTACCAAGTTGTTTGAGGCCATTTTGTTTCACTCGAGAGATATGAATTGGAAAAGATTTTTTTCTGGTTTGAACACTCACACTCACTCTAAAAGGTTGGTGTTTGGTTTATACTCACACACTCACACAATTCACTCTTGCCTTGTAACACAGATCCCTTAAGAAGTCTACTCCTATACCAAATGTTGGGTTTGTTAACTGAAATTAATCAGTAAACACATTAAAGAGACTGGAAGAATTTATATATCTGTGTTTTATTGAATTCAACTTCTTAAATACATGACTAACAGTAACAGAAACCTGAATAATAAGGAAAAAATGGACCATAAACAACCAAAAAAATAGTTGCTGACTCCAATAACATTAACAACAAAATTACAACAACTTTTCTACTAAACTCTGACTCATGATCCTAAAAACTAGGCTTTTCTATTGAAAGAGCAATTCAACAGCTGGTGATGCTGTCACCTGCAGCCAAATATAAAAGATTTTCACTCCCATTAAAACAAATTAATGTGGTAGCGGTAAGCGGATATTGTTCCCACGAGAAAATTTACGATTATGAATATTATGAATTCAAACGGCAAAAATAACGAAAATAATAAAAGGGGGTTTTGTTACTCACAGCAATGATAATGAAAATCAAAAGAAAAATCGCAAATTGAAACAATGATTAACGCTGAAAATTCAATAGAAAAAATACCTTAGTTTCGGTTACCGATGTTACCATGCTATTATGGATCCTCGACAAAAATTGTAATTATTAATGAACATTCATTGAGGGAATTTTCTCTTAAGTGTATTGACTAGAAACATGTATCCTAGCAATCTTATTAAACAATAATCTAGATACGATCATAGATTAAATTGAATAATAGCATTAAGAATCAAGAATTAATGACAAGTGATAAACATGTACGACATGAAATCAATCAAGTGGATATTTTCTTAAAATTTTCTGACTCTAACGTAGAGAAGTTAATTCTAATTCCTACTTATGGTTACCAAAATTGAACGTCAGATTTCATTAACCTAGCGATTGAACCAATTAATCTCTAGTTGCGCACCTATAAATTAACAAATTCAATTTAAAAAGACAGATCTGAAATTATCCAATGTTCATCAACAATATGAAAAATAACCAGAAAATTTCACCACAATAACAAGTAACATGGATCCCTCAACCAAGATAAGAAAATTTAGCTACTCATACTTGAATTGAAATCAAAAGAAATAATAAAAGAAACAGTCTCCATAATTGTTCTTTAATGAAAACTACTAAAATAACAAGTGAAATTGTGTAGAAACTCAAAGACAAGAAACCAGGAAATTGAATTAGCCAAAGGCCCCCTAAACCTACGATACTACTTGTTGAAATTGTGTAGAAATCGTAAATCAGAAAAGTCAGTCAAATAGGAAGATGCGGTAGCCACCAATCTAGAAACCTTCGAAAATACTACTTGAATTTTGACAGAAAACAAAGAAACAGAGGGTGTGGCAGCCCAAGAGAAGAGAATACGATTCTTCTTTTATCAACCCTAACATCCATATAAAAATATGCGGCAACACCATAGGCTCCCTCTTTGAAGTGAATCTCTCCATTATCTTGATTTGATTTTGTCCAGATTAGGTAGTCTTCTAATTTAGGTAGGAGACTTCTTGAAAAGAGGACAAAAAGATCTTGGACGATTGTGTTGTAATTGGAATCCAATTCTGGAAAATCTACAGATTTCAGATTCCATCCTTAGGCGTGCCAACGTCTAATCTTTGAATTTCGACCAATCTGAAAATTTCAGATTTCTTTTCATCTTTTTCCTCTTTTTGATCCTTTTTCGTCTCTACGATATTGAAGACCATCTGTGAACATTTATGAAACAATTCCATCAATTTTTGGATACCAATTTCACAAATCAATCAAAAGTAAGTCCAAAATATATGCATTTTAATTGACTTAACAAATTCCCCCACACCGAACCTTTGCTCGCTCTCGAGAAACATATCAAACCATTAACTCAATCAATTCATCTTTTAGAAATCAAGTGCACACAATCCATCAACTTAGGCTAGCAAGATCCAATTTGCAACACAGATCATAATTGCTTTTCACCAATGCAAATAAACAAAGTCAAAATCAAGCATCTTTGCTTAAAAGCAAACATGAAATTAAAGTGGATTCTTCTCAAGGATTTCGCTCTTACACTCCAGTGTTTTCGGGTAAAGTGTTTCTCTTAAATCTCACTCTATCATGTTGTACTACCATAGGCTTGCAATTTCACCAATTCTCATTCATTTAGATCACATGGGCTCATAGATCATAAGGACTTTATCAAGGGTTATAATGGGGCTAGGTTCATGGGTGAGGTAAAAACATGATAAAAAGGTTCGTCACAAGTCTTCACTAAGCATTAAGTAAAGGGACACATAATTAAAATTCTGAGATAAACATGAAAAAGGAACTACATCTACTCATTCTAACTCAAGCCCCTATACTTTATTCTTTCTTCTCTTTCCTTTTTCTGATTTTTCTCTTTTTGTTTTTCTTTTTCTGTGTTTTTTTTCAAATAATGCTAAAAACACTGGAAAAATAATGACAACAAGAGAAAGTGATAAAAACATGAGTAGATGTACCTATGAAAGTATCTTAGAACACAGTATATAACAAAAGTCCCAATTTAGCTAATGCTTCATTCAACTTGTGATAAGGTAAGGCTAATGGGGGTTTTCGGGTTTCTAATGTGAGGTGATAAATTAAAGAACAAGGATAAGGCACAAACATGTTTTAAAAGGACAATTGAGTAGGTGGGTCAATTTTTAAGCCAAGGGGTTTTAAACAAAGACGGCCTTAATCACTTCTAAGTCCCTTGTGATCAAACAAACTCAAACCGGTTCTATGCAAGTTCTGAAGATAACATAAAATAGAGGAGCATCACTTAATTCAAGAAAATATCATGACATAAAAGTGATGTCATTTAGGCTCAATTTCCTCACCGGTTTAATTCAAATTAAGAATCCACTTTAGTTTCACAATTTACTCCATCACTCCAATGTCAAAATTTTTGACTAAGTCTATGAGATCGGTTAGAGCAATCAATCAATATGTTCCATCTTAAACTTACTTGGCCCTAATTAACTTCATGTATACTCCCAATCTCATCCAAACTATTATGATCAAGTTTCATGGGTCAACATGCAGCTGCAAACAAAATTCAACCAAAAACAACCACACTATTCCAGCAATATGCACAAAAACGCCAAAATTATCCACATTAAAAATCTAAAGTACTCCCCCACACCTAAACCAACAGTGTCCTCAATGTTAAAGAAGCATAAAAATTAAATGACAAGAGTTAAGGAAAGCTTCTCTGTTAGGCAGTGTTGAGATCAAGGTGTTGGCGGTTGTGGTGGTTGAAAGTCGTGATGCTCCCAATAGGCCATCAGGTTAGTCTCCATACGATGCATGGACTGTTCAAGTATGCTAAGGTGAGCATCGAGGTCAGCGGCTTGTTGGGAATGGTCACTAGAGTTCGCCAGTGGGATATTGCTTGGTGCAGCTGGTGGGATTCGACGGCATCCGGTTGAAGTCCGGGTGCTAGGGAAGGTGGTTAGTCCAGGTAGAGTGAAAGCAAGACGTCCGTGGCTTAGGTCCACAATTCCCATCCTGCATAGACAGTCTAAATCCAATGGCTCTAGTTCACAAGCCACTGTCATGTTAGTATTGTCAAGATCTAATACACCCAAATTAACGGCTATCTATGTGATATAGGAACCAAGAATTAATGGTTTCAATTTTTTTCGCAACACAGAATGAAATTGATGCATAAACCAGAAACCTAAGTTGACGGGAATATGCCTATCCATGCACCACATGAAATAAAATTCAGCTTTAGACAAAGTGCCCGCAGCATCCTTTCGACCAGAAAAATTGAAAGCTAGCAACCTATGAATAATTTTGAAAACTGGGTTCCTAAGAAAAGAACTCTTGGACAAGCTAGCATTGTAAGGACGGGGGTCAACAGACCATTGACGCCATAAATCCGAAGCATTAAAATCAGCAGGAAAATCACATTGGGAGATGATAAATAATTCAGAATCAGTTTCAGCAGTAGATATAAATCCCAATGCAACATTAAATTCAACAATTGATCACGCAAATTCCTTCCCCATTAAGCGAAATTCAACAGCTTCCTTCGTATTTAATTCAAAATCCTTGTCACAATTAAGTTGAAAAGTGGCATAAAACTCCCTAGTTAGTTCCTCAAAAGTAGGGTAATTAATTCAGGCAAAAACAATCCATACAATAGGACCCATTAACTGTGTAAAAGAATCATATACATGCAAAGCCTCAAGTGTGGCAGCATGAATCGACTTAGATAGGGTAATTAGACGTTCACGGAGTTGCTCGAATTTCTCAGTGTCTTCAGGCCACACGAAGGTAGTGCATCCCGCTGATCTGGTTGTCACTCGGGTCCGGGTTTCCACCGCCTTGCCACTTTTTGGCTGGAGTCTGGTCCTCGAAGCTGGGGATGTTGGCGTCGGTTCTGGTGCTGGCGTGGTGGTCTGTGGGACAACATCGGCAACTCTTCATGCTTGGCTCTTGGTCCTTGGCATTGTCCCAATCGGTGAAGAATGACCTGCAAAAGCAAAGGGAAACACGCACAGAAATCATAGAAGAATGTTAATAGAAAAAAATTAGGGATTTTGCGTGTGGAGAGATGAAGTCGGTAATTGATGGCAGTAATGGAGGGGAAAAATTAGGGGTTGTTCGTGAATGGGGGTTGGAGATCGATGGTGGCTGAAATCAATAGAGAATAGGGAATGAGATGGTGAAATTGATAGTGAAATTGGGTTGGATGAGAATCAAAGAAAGAGAAAAATCTGGGTAGGAGATGAACAAGGGTTTGTCGTGGGTGTGGGAAACAAATTGACAGAGTAGAAGGAAAGTGGTTGACTAAGTGAAGGGAAATAATTAGTGAAATCAAAGGGGCATGAAGGGGGTTGTGGCTAGCGGTGTGGGTATCGGCAATTGGATGCTTGAACGAAGGAGGATGGTGCTGGAATGGCAATTTCAAGGTGGGAAGAAATCAACAGAGGAGGAGAAGGGATGACGATGGTGGTTCCAGGTTGAAGTGAAATCGGAAATGGGAGGCTGGTAATCGTTGGTGGCTATCAGAAGGAAGAAGGGATGATGATCAAAAACAAGAAGAGGGAAGAAAATCTGTGGAAAAAGATTTGGGGGAAAAATTAGGGGGCGGTAACGAAATTCAATTTTGTTTTTGATTTTTTAAAATATATTTTCAGAAAACTAAATTATGGAAAACGAAAATAAAAGAAAATAAAAATCAATCATGACAAAAAATAAATATAAAAATAAATTGAAATTCCTAACTAAATAATGAAAATAAAACTATTAAAGAAAGAATAAGGACAAACCTGAATACTTTACGGGTTGCCCCAACCATGCTTCTTTACAGTCGTTAGTTGGACTTATGTTGGAACTTACTGATTCAAAGATAAGTCGGCAGTGCCAACCCTATTTCGTCAACCTGTTCAATAGGTGAATTTTCATAATATGGCTTGAGACGGTGTTCGCTGACCTTGAAGACTTTAAAGGTATCATTGATCCCAATTTCTACCGCACCATGAGGAAAAACGTTAGTAACAATAAACGAGCCAAGCCAGCGAGATCGTAATTTTCCTGGGAATAACTTAAGCTTTGAATGATACAGAAGAACTTTTTGTCCAATGGAAAACTGTTTCCTAGAAATCATTCTATCATGAAAAGCCTTAGTTTTTTCCTTGTAAATTTTCGAATTCTCATACGCCTCATTACGAATCTCCTCTAATTCTTGCAATTGCAACTTCCTACTAGTACTTACCTCCAATTGATCCATATTCAGTTGCTTTACGGCCCAATAAGCTCGATGTTCGATTTCCACTGATAAATGACAAGGCTTACCGAAAACTAACCTATAAGGTGACATGCCTATAGGAGTTTTGTATGCAGTCCGATAGGCCAACAAAGCATTATCCAGTTGAAGACTCCAATCCTTTCGGTTTGGGTTTACCACTTTTTCTAATATGGACTTGATTTCCCTGTTGGATACCTCAGCTTGCCCACTCGTCTGCGGATGGTAAGCGGTAGAGACTCTGTGTGTAATGCCACATCTTTTCATCAATGCTTTGAAAATCTTGTTGCAAAACTGCGTCCCTCGATCACTAACGATGGCTCGAGGCATTCCAAACCTGACAAAAATATTTGATTTAACAAAATCAATTATAGTTTTAGCATCATCAGATATAGTAGCCTTAGCTTCAACCCACTTAGAAACGTAGTCTACCACCAATAGGATGTAATTCTTACCAAAAGAGGAGGGGAACGGACCCATAAAGTCTATTCCCCAAACTTCAAAAATCTCACATACCAGAATGTTCGTCAATGGCATTTGATTTTTGGATCCCAAGTTACCTATTCTTTGACAACAATCGCAAGACTTGCAAAACATGTAAGAGTCATAATATAACTTAGGCCAAAATAGTCCACATTCTAAAATTTTTCGAGCAGTTATTTTGGGACCGAAATGTCCCCCTACACACAGATGAAAGACAAAATTGTAAAATAGATGAAATTTCCTCCTCTGTGACGCATCTCCTAACAATCTGGTTCTCTAGATAACGTTAATTGCTCCTTTAATTCTCCAGATGACGCAAACTCCTCATTCTTTTTCCAGGGTAACGCATTCTCCATTAGTCCACTAGATGATGCAGATTCTCTATGCCCATATTCAATTGACGCAATCTCCCTTAATTCAACTTCATCTATGGTTTCCAAACTCTAATTTTCCTGCATCCATGTATCAATGAAATCTACAGAGACAACAAATTGCTCATCATCTGGAATTTTCATGGTATTA
>JANKOD010052884.1:0-12429 GCA_026284645.1 Erythroxylum acuminatum | reverse complement strand
CCTCTCTCTTGTTGATATTACCTCCACACCTTCCACCAAACTTCTGGAACTTGCTGTCGACATGCTAACTAAAAAGAGAACTAAAGGAGAAGATTTTAGGGAAGGAAGGACGTACCTAAGTTAGCAAATGAAGGAGGAAGTCGAACGGCGGTTGAAGGAAGTTTTCTGGGTTCTGAAAGAAAGAAAGAGTAGAAGAAAGCAGACGTGAGCAAGATCGAAACAAGCGTGAAGAAAGTCGAACAGTTCATCAACCCTGGGTATTTATAGGGGAACACTCGGGCTGGCCAACCAATTGAAGTACGACGCGTGTCGAAGATCCGAGCTATGCTTCAGCACGCGGCGTGATCTGAGCCAAAGAGATTAGGGTTGTTCAAAAATCGAAGGGGCGTGACTGTTGAGAGGACAGACGCGGGACAGCTGTACAACGGCTACAAGGACGATACGTTTCAGATTCTCTCAGAGGGCATGCGTCGACGGTTACAAGGACGATAAGCTTCAGATTCTCTCAGGAAGCGTGCGCCGTCACGCAATAAATGCTTCAAGTACCATCACGCGCCCACTAATGATGACCCCCCGACCTACTCTGCTGCGGGTTGTTACGCGATAGTCGCCCATACCGACCGGTTGAGGCTGCCGAGCGGTACCAACTCTGCCGAGGGGTCCCAATACATGTAGTCGCGCCCTACCCGTTCAAATCCGACCGCTCAAACCTATCCCGAGCCATCACGCACACGATTTACAACGTCAATACCCGACCGATCGCCCCAATTACGAGTCGTCTTATATACGAACCACAAACCTCTACATACTCCTTCGACTCTTTTCTTCGCTCAGACTCGAGGAGTAGGGGGGCTTATGGTCGGGTCGGCCCTGTCGGGCCTTGGGCCGATCGGTCCATTCATCAAAGATATCCAGTCCAAGCCCACACCCATGCTCCATTAGGCCTGTCCATATGAGAGAGACTCCCATGCACACGTAAAGACTTAAACCTAAACCTAGTTATCGTTCTATATATAAGGTATAGTTCTACCGTGACAAAGGTATGTAATCTCAACCTAGCTTTCTCTGTATTCAGCAGCCTTACCTTCACCAAAAACCTAACTTGAGCGTCGGAGGGGCTAATCGGGACGTAACCCCCGACGCGCCTTCTTTGTTTTGCAGGGATCATAGCCGCGAGAAGCAACCAAATCATGGATCCTAAGGATAGCATTCCGTTCTGTCAGAATCAGGCAGAACCAACTGTGATTAGCGTTTATTTTCTCCTAAAATTATATATATTAATGTTGTGTATTATTTAGTTGATTTGTTACTTTAGTTAGAGTCACCTAGATTGTATAAATAGGTGAATGAGCATCATATTATATACACACAAAAATACAAAGAACATTTCAACATTTCTTCTTTGTTTTCTATTTCTACACTATGTATGCTTAATTAAAAGGTTCTCCCTTTCTCCCAGATAAAAAGAGGCTGAGTTTTCTTTCTCTACAGTTAATATTACAGTGTTATATGAGCTCAAACTAGCTTGTACATTCTTTTCAATCGTGGCTATATTAGTGTAAGTCTGCATAAAGTGTTGAACCCATTGAACTGCTGTAGTAGGTATGTATCAAATCGTGCTTGTTTGAACACAAATTGATTGTCATAAGTTACTTTTAGTCTTAGATATTTGTTTTTAGGACGTTATTCTTTTCATGTTTTGAAATTGAAATTTTAGATAACATAGTAGTTGCAAGTCTTTAGGAGAAAGTTTAGTTATGTTGCTATTCTTTAGGCTGAAGTTAGCTTTGTTTGTTAAGTAGTGGAGCGTGTCGTGGCTGTTAGTATTGCAAAGTTTTCTAATGTTCTGTTATTCCAATTTACTATAAAAGTGTGATTGATGAATAATAATATCAAATTATTAGCAGCATATCAGTATCGTTCCTTGCTTCTCTTTATAATTGTCTTTTTAACTTCAGCCTTGTTTCCTTGTTTTCATCTCTAAAATCAACAAACTGGGATCAGATCTATTTTTTTAAGGGACTTGTGGAATGGAAATAGAAGGCAATATTTCAAAAATTGCCCCTCTCCGCTTTGATGGAGAAAATTATCAAGTATGGGCAGTGTAAATGGAGACCTACTTGGAGACTTAGATCTTTAGAAAGCTATAGAAGAAGATTATGAAGTTCCTTCACTGCTAAATAATCTCACTGATACAAAAAGCATTTTGTGTTTACACGAGAGATTAATATTAAAATCCTCAAACGGAAAAGATATAGTAGTGGGTGGAGAATTTGAAAATCCCCTTCAAGTGGAGCCTCTCCTAATCAGGGATGATGATAATGTTATTAATGGACGGAGTAGCATAGTTAAGAAACCTGAAACTTCCAGGATTACAACTGTACAGAGATGTTGAACTACATTGGCTCAAGCCTTGTTGATGGTAATGGCCTTGTCCTGAAAGTCCAAAGTGCTACTCATTATACTGCGAGAAACACATTCCAAGTTGGCTTAAACGTGCAAGAAATGGTAAAAGGAGGATCATATCAAAAGAAGCGTTTGTATATCTTTTAAAGGATTGTTCCTCAACGGAGCAGAAAATGCATTTACATCGAGCATGTCAACTTTTTGAGAAGCTATTCAAAAGTATTTTATCCTTAGGGAACTGTTCCCATGGATGTTCAATTGCAATAGGCCCTGCCTGAAGCATGAAAAGATTCTTGTGTTGGGGAATTATTGTTGAAGTTGTTCTACAATAAAAAAGATAGACTCATGAGAATATGGGGTTTTGTGATCATCATGTATCAGATGTATTAGTTATAAAGATGTGAAGACCCTTATTTTGTGGATTTCACTTTTTGAAAAACATGTGTTAGGTGGGTTTGATATCGAATCAGGGCTCATGAAGAAGAAGAAGGAGCTTTATCCTACATTCATGCTGCTATCTTAGAATCAATTTTCATAAGGATTGTGGCTTGTGAAACACCAAAAGAGGCATAGGACAAGCTTAAGGAGATGTATATGGGGAGTAACAGAACTAGGCTAATGTAAATTCTGATTTTGAAAAGAGAATTTGCAGTTTTGAGGATGAAAGCTAATAAGTCTATCAAAGAATATGTAGATAGGCTCATGGAAGTTGTCAATAAAATTTGGCTTCTTGTTGAGGATTTACCAGACCAAAGGGTTGTAAAGAAAGTTTTAGTGAGCTTGCCTGAAAGATTTGAGTCCAAGATTTCTTCTCTTGAAGTCTCAAAGGATCTAATCAAGATTTCCTTAGCTGAGCTTATTCATGCTTTTTAAGCTCAAGAACAAAGGAGATCAATGAGCCTAGCAGATAACAATGAAGGGGCTTTCGTTGCAAAACAAAAAAGAAAAGTCTTTCAAAGGTGGAGAGAAAAAGCAATCTGGTCAGAAGAAAGATAAGGAGAAGAATGAGGGCCAAGGAAGTAAAATTGGTAGCAGAACGAGATATCCTCATGTCCTCATTGCAAGAGGAAGAGTCAGAAAATTTTTGCCTGTTCAGGCCAGGAGTTCAATATAGATCATGCTAACAATTTGTTTATGTAGAGAAGGTGTGCAAGAATAAAAATGTTCAACAAGTGCAGCAAGGACAATAATCACAACAAGCACAAATTGCTGAAAATTAGCAGGATGAGGAGTTATTGTTTATTGCTACAAGTCATGCAATAATAAGCAGTTGTACAAAAACTTGGCTTGTTGATAGCGGTTGTACGCACCACATAACTCCTGAATTGAGCAATCTTACAGAGTGGGACCAGTCATGTAAGTCAAGAATGAGGATTGGGAATAGAGATCTTCTTGATGTCAAAGGAAAAGGACTTGTTGCTGTTGAGACTCCAACAAGTATCAAATATATTTCAAATGTGTTGTTTGTAGGAAAAGCTTATTAAGCATTGGTCAAATGCTAGAGAAGAATTAGTCTCTGCATTTTCAAAATAAGTCTTTCATCATTGTTGATAATGTTGGTTATGAGTTAGTGACTCTAAAAATGAGAAACAAAAGCTTTCCAATTAAGTGGAAAGAGACAAATTCACATGCATATACCACCATCGTTGATGAGTCTGTGTTGTGGCACAATAGGTTTGGCCATTTTCATTATGTTGCACTAAGAAACTTACATCATAATGACTTAACTTAAGGCCTACCTGCCATTTGTGACGAAAAGAATGTGTGTCAAGTTTGTCAATTTGGGAAGCAAATTAGATTGCCATTTCCTGTCAACAAGGCTTTGAGAGCTTCTAAAACGCTACAATTGATCCATACTGATGTGTGTGGACCAATAGAAACACCCTCGTTGAATGGAACTAGGAATTTTATCTTATTTATAGATGACTATAAGAGGATGTGTTGGGTTTACTTTATGAAGTTGAAGCTAGTAGTGGCTGGTGTGTTTTAAAAATTCAAGGCTTTGGTGGAAAATCACGCAAATAACAGCATCAAGGTAATAAGATCCGATAATGGGTCTGAATATACATCAGACATGTTAATAGATTTTATGTTGAAGCTGGAATTGAACATCAGTTGACTGTCACTTACTCCCCTCAGCAAAATGGAGTGAGTGAGAGGAAGAATAGAACCGTTATGGAGATGGCAAGGTGTCGCTATTTGAAAAGAAAATGCCCAAGTGCTTTTGGACAGAAGCTATTAACACAGCTGTATATTTGTTAATAGACTTCTAACTCAAGCTGTGAAGGATAAAACTCCATTTGAGGCTTGGTACGGAGTTAAACCAGCAGTGAAGCATCTTAAAATATTTGGAAGTGTGTGCTACACTCATGCGCCAGATGTGAAGAGAGACAAGTTGAATTCCAAAGCTGAAATGGGAATCTTCTTGGGGTATAGCTCTACCTAAAGGGCTATAAAGTTTTCAATTTGAAAACAAAAAAATTAATGATTAGTAGGGACATCAAGGTTGATGAAGTAGCGGCATGGAATTGGGAGAAAAATGAAATGGAAGTTGCAGATGTTAATCAAAATGGGATAACTATACCTCAAGATGTAGAAGAAATGGAAGATGATGCTAGTGCTGATAACTTTGATGATGTTCCAGTAAGAGGAACAAGGTGACTTGATGAAATCTTAAAAAGGTGTGATGTAGCATTACATGAGCCAACATGTTATGATGATGTCGTTGAAAAGCTGCAACGGAGGAGGAGTTAAAAATGATACATAAAAATGGAACTTGGGAACTAGTGGATAGGCCTAAAAATCAAAACGTAACTGATGTTAAGTGGGTTTTCAGAATTAAATATAACCCAGATGATTTTGTAAATAAACTTAAGGCCAGATTGGTTGTGTAAAGGGCTATTTTCAAAAGCATTGTGTTGATTTTTCGGATACTTCTGCTCCAGTGGCTAGTCATGATACTATAAGGCTACTAGTGGCTTTAGCAGCAAGGATGGGCTGGAAAATTCAACATCTTGATGTGAAATCAGCTTTTTCAAATGGTGTGCTTGAAGAATATATTTATGTTGAGCAACCAGAAGTATTCAAATTTCCAGGTTGTGAAGAAAAAGTTTATAAACTTCGCAAAGCTGTCTACGGGTTAAAACAAACACCAAGAAAATGGTATGGCAGAATTGATGCTTATTTGTTACAGCAAGGATTTAAAAGAAGTGAAAGTGAAGCTACTTTATATGTGTTGAAGTTACAAGAAGAAGTTTAGCTTATTGTTTCTTTGTATGTTGATGACCCGTTGGTTACAGGTTGTGTAATTCAGAAATCTTGAAGAAATTTATACAGCAGATGGAGAGTGAATTTGAAATGTCCAATTTGGGACAGATGAGATATTTTTTGGGCATGGAAATTCATCAATGCCAGGCTGTAATTTTTATCTCACAATAAAAGTATGCCTTGGAGATTTTAAAGAAGTTTCGTATGGAAAGATCCAAACCAGTGGCAACTCCATTAGTTGTCAATAAAAATTTGTCAGAGAATGAAGCTGACAGCAAACCAAATACTACTATTTATAGAAGCTTAATTTGCAGCCTGCTTTACTTATTTGCTACAAGGTTAGGGATGTTAATAGGCCGGGCTAAGCCATGACCCAGCATTATATATGTTTTATATAAAGTTAAAAAATAACGTCATTTTTTACTTTTCGATTGGGCCACGGGTGGGTCAGGCCGGGCCTAGCTTGACCCATGATTTGATCAACTCGGGCCAAAATCGGGTCAAACCAGGTCAAAATTGACATTCTTATACAAGGCTAGATTTAATGTTTGCTACAAGTCTACTATGAAGATTTATGCACTCACCTAGTCAGATTCATTTTGCTGCAGTTAAAAGAGTTTTGAGGAACATTAGAGGTACTTTTGACTATGGTTTGTGATTCATTAAAAAAACTCCAAGGATACGCAGAGAGTGACCGGGCAGGGAGTGTAGATGATTGTAAAAGCACTTCTGGTTATGCTTTCTCATTTGGAAGTGGAATTTTTTCATGGAACTCAAAAAAGCAAGAGGTGGTAGCCCAATCCTCAGCAAAAGCCAAGTATATTGCAAATCAAGCAATTTGGTTATGAAAGCTACTGATAGATTTGGAACAAAGTCAAGATGATGCAATTGTAATTTGGATTAATAACAAGTCAGCCATAGCTATTGCTACAAACCCTGTGCAGACCAAACACATTAGAGTGAAGTTTCATGCAATTAGAGAAGCTGAGAAGAACGGTGAAGTCAATTTGGTGCATTGGTGTTCAGAAAATTAGACTGCTGATATATTAACTAAGGCACTCTCTAAAGCTAAGTTTGAACAACTAAGATCAAAGGTGTGATTTCACCGCAAACTAAAAAACTCTGTTTAACCGTATATTTTTGTTTCTCTTCTGCAACATAAGAAAACTCCTTTTCTTGACAAAAAATCTCAGATTTTCAACAATTTACCATTGACTATTGATGTTAGCCATGATGATGAAACCTCTGTCAAATGTAAAATATGTTCAGAGGAGTTACTCAATGGTCAGGAGCTTAGTAGTTACTAGATGGAAAACCATTAAAAAGAAGCAGTGGCTGTTTAGAGGTCATGATTATGCTATATGCCTGGACTCTTTTACAAACAAGAAAGGTTTGGAAACATATGTGCAGGAGAGACACCATCTGCAATATGATGAACAGTGCATGCTTCTCCAGTGAATTCCCCTAATAGCCATTTCGTGAATATTCAGCAGTTATGGCTACATGTAGTTTCAGTTCATCCAATGGATTTGAGGCTGTCAAAGGTTGCTTAGCTGCTTAATTTGCCAATAGGTTGGGAGAAAGATATTCCTTTATCAAAACTTGAGCAGAGTGTAATTCCTATGGAAAAAATATCTTAAAGAATTTAAGCCACATTTGGAAGTTTGTTAAAAAAGAGAAATGGGTAGGCCAACTTTTGGGAACTCAGCGAACCCTAAATAAGCATGGAAGCAAATAGAGAGAAATTTGCAGGTTTTCTGGGCTGAAATTTGACTTGTTGCCTAATCTTGATCGGCACCATCTGGTTGCTCATATGAGACCAAATCTATCAAGTCCTTGTCCCTCAAAGAAGGGTATTCATTCTTATGTTCACAAATTAAAAGTTGAAAGACTTGCCCACCCTAGATTTAAAAAGGGTTTGGGAGCAACAATATAGGATGAGAAACTGAAGCAGTGTTGGTAGCAAGAAAAGCATCCAACCATCGAAGTCACTTAAGTATACAGACTCAATTGCCTGAGACAGGGACTCTTGGTAGGTTGGTAGAATCACATGTACAGTAGTTACGAAGATATTGTTTTCTGAAGTTCAAAAAAGCAAACCTCGGCCAAATAACCTAGACATCGTGGCTATTGCTCATTCTGGCTGTTGTAAGGTCAGTCTAAAAGCCTCATAAGAGAGTAAATATGGAATGTTCTTGGAACATAAGTATCTCAAGATAGCAAAACTTTGCAGTGAGCATAATATTCGAGCGGAATAACATCAAAAGGGTTTTATTTGTCTAAGAGGTTGTAAAAGTTTTAATTTATTTGTCCAAGAGGTTGTAAGAGTTTTAAGGACCCAGGATTGATATCACCGTTAGTGTCACTTCCAGACAGGTTTGTTTGGAAAGAATTGGCAAGTGTATCTGACCACATGAATAGTGAGTGGTGCATGAATGAGTGTCACTATGTCATTTATTTGTATAATCTTAGAAAGAATCCTAGGCAAATGACCACCATACTATGTCATTATATGAGTTTTTGGAAGGAACAAATACCAACCACCTGGTAGTAGATGAAGGTCTATTTGATTCCCTTCATCTTTCTTTTGTTGGTTATACTGATGAAACTCCTAAATGCTCCATGCCTTGGGAGATGTTTTACCTATGTCACAAGGTCATTGCTTGATGAACAACACGGTATTGATACCGAGATAATATTTTATTGTTGGTAAGCTATACCCTGTACATATCATTTGATTTTGATTGTGACGTTTCTCTGCTCAATAGGCCTGTTCTTTGGTTTAATTTTCTACCAAATGAGAATTGATATGCTTATTGGCTGCCTCTCATCATGTACAAGCTTAAGGTGCTTCTCTATTTTTCGTGCTCCTTTATGCAGATATTGGACTTAGGTTGTTCCTGTCGACATATAATGTGTTGTCCTGAAACATGCGGTCATGTCTACCTCTTTGAGAGTGACTATGTACATGCAAAAGACAGTTATGGGAGAAGGAAGATTCCCATATGATGATAAAAGGCGAATTATTTTAGAAGTAATGTAAACCTTTACGGCCTCAAAATTGCATGCAGTAGTATTTTATTTTTTATTACTTTTTGTTGCCACGTTTTTGTACTTGGGTACAAATTATTGATTGATATTAATCTTTGAAAGCCTAGCCTGGGTGTTAGTCGCACTTGGCACATTAATCTTGTTATTAGCTCTAGCTAGTTGTTAACTCTTTTACTTACCAAAAAAAAAAATCAATTTAAAGGAAAAGATATACATATATCGATGATGGCTATGTTTGCTTAACATTTGAAACCTTTTAAATTTCTGACAGTTAACTCTTCCCTACACCATTCTCTTTGGCAGATAGCCTAATGATCAACATTTACATTTCCAGTTGCGATACCAATTCTAAGACAAAATCATGTACGAAGCATATGAGTTTGTTTTCGTTGTCTGTTTCCTTCCCCTTTCCTCCCTCTCTCCCTGTATGCGCATATATGCCTATTGTTGTTGAGAACAAATTTTTTACGATTTCTTGGAAATACATAAGAGGTTACTTTGTTTATATGTGCAGCTGCAATAAAAAGTTCCCCAATAGGGTCTTGTAAAATGGCACACGAGCAAAATTGGAAGTTTTCAAGATAGAAAATAAGGTGATAATTTCATAACTTTTAATTCTTTATTTTACCTTATAAGACTTCTCTGCTTGTTCATATCAGGATTGGACAGTCAAGGCAGGTGAAACTATCTTATGCTGCACATTTATATGTGAACACATTGGAGAGGTTTTGGAGGAGCAGGGGTTAGAAAAGTGTCGTGACAGAGTACAGGTTTTGAGAGACGCAGGACTTTTCAACCTCCACTTTTTATGCATATCTTGATACTGATATTTCAGTTGTGGTTGATGCTAATAATAATGACATTGGTAAAGGTTTTGATTGAAGGACAAACCCTGTTAGTAAGTGCTTCAAAATAATTAAATTAATTTATTTTCTTAGTCTTATTTTCTAGCATTAGGTTGTTAGTGGAGTAAGTGGTCAAATTATCATGTGATATTTTGTTGGTATTCTTTAGTTGTTCGTGGAGGATTACGTAGGATAATGTTTACCCACTTTCTTAGAAGGCTGCTTATTTTTTGCTAAGTTTAGTTTGTTTGTAAGCCTATTTAAGTAGGCATAGTCTTGCTTTCATTTTGCAATGGAACATTACATGAGTTAAATTGCTAAACTCCTTGCCTTCCTTCTCAATTTTTATTTTTTTCCCAACAAATTGGTACCAAAGCTCCAATTATTCTTGGGCTTGTGAGGATTGAGTAGCAAAATATTTTTAAAAAATTATAATTATTTAACCCTAGCATTGACATCAAACAATTTCTCTATTTTAATTCCTATTTTCAATGGAGAAAAATACCACTCTTAGGCTATTAAAATGAAGTCCTATTTGCAAGCTGTTAGTTTATGGGAGGTTATTGAAAGTGAGTTTGAGCCTACACCTCTTCCGCAAAATCCAACCCTAAACTAAATTAAGAAGAATGATGAAGAAAGGACAAAGAAACTAAAAGCTCTATCTTGCCTCCATTTGGTCGTGATGAAAGGAATTTTTCACGAGTATAATGGCATGTGAAGCTCCTAAAGAAGCATGGGAGAAACTAAAAGAAGAATTTGAGGGTGACACTCAAACTAAGATGATAGAAATTTTGAATCTCAAAAGGTAATTTGGGATGTCAAAAATGAAGAATTCTGAAGGTGTCAAGGAATATGGGGACAAACTTATGTCCGTTGTCAATTAAATCAAGTTACTTGGTGAAGAATTTCCTACTCAAAGGGTTATGTACATGCTTTTTGTGACGCTTCCTGAAAGCTACGAGTCACAAATTTCATCAATTAAAGTTACTAAAGATCTATCAAATATAACCTTTGCAGAGTTGCTAACCTCTCTTCAAGTTGTGGACCAAAGAAGAATAATAAGGGATGGAGAAAATGGTGATAAGCTTGAAGGATCATACATGGTCAAGAGTTCCTCTTCAAATGGTAAAAGTAAAATTCTCCAATGTACAAATTGTAAGAAGCTCGGCTATAAAGAGAAGGATTGTTGGCACAATGGAAAATTGTAGTCCTTCAAGTGCAAGAGGTTTAGGCATTTACAAAAAGATGGGAGATTTCAAAATGAAGAAGAAACAAACATGGCACAAGAAGAAACTCTTTTTTAGAGTTGTTGGTGAGAAGTACACCATGAAGATATTTGCTCCAATATCTATAAGTTGATGATAATGTGCATCAACAAATTTGAAGACGGTTATGAGAAGTGCATTGCATTAGGAGAGAAGTGCTCCATCCATGAAATTTTGAAGCAAGTGGGAGTGTTAGCAAGTGCTTCAAAATAGTTAAATTAATTTATTTTATTAATTCCTATTTTCTAGCATTAGGATGTTAGTAGAGTAAGTAGTCAAATTAGCATGTGATATTTTGTTGGTATTCTCTAGCTATTAGTGGAGGATTACGTAGGATAATGTTTACCCACTTTCTTAGATGGTTGCTTATTTTTTAATGAGTTTAGTTTGTTTGTAAGCCTGTTTAAATAGGCATAGCCTTGCTTTCATTTTGTAATGGAACATTACATGTTGGGCACCGTTATCGGAACCCAACCCTCAAGCGAAAACCTAAAATCTTAAGCGTGGCAATGACCTCGAAAGACTCTTTCATTTAACCCTTATTAGACCTGACTAATGAATATTCATTAATATCTTATAATATCCCAAAAATATCTTTCAAATTACTCCATGGTATCGTGATCAGAATTTGGAAACCTTCAAACTGGAATTTCAACTTTCCGAAACCCAACAAAACAAGGATCACAAAAATTACAATTTACTTTGAAAATGGTAGCCCTCAGTCTCTAGTTTATGTAGAACCAAGAATTACCTAAATCGGAGCTCTATAGCTCAAGATATGCTAAAAATTCTAAATTAAACTCATTACCCGACCAAGCTCTCCAACCCGACCACTCACTTGAAAATAATCAAATTTCTTGAATTTGAAACCAATGACCATGAAATTTTATGGGAAGGTAGGAAAATGAGTTAGAAAACCAACGCCACAAGAATCGCCTCATTCGGAGGTCGGACGAAGGAGATATGACCTAAACACTGGACCATGTTCAAATTATGATTTGTGTTTGACATACTTTAGAAAAACCGCCATAACTTTCGCTACAGATGTCGGATTGACTTGATCTTTATAGAAATTTATATGTACTCAAGTAGATCTACAACTTTGTAGAAGGCCCAAAATCGAAATTCGGACGTTAAGGGATTGCACGGTCCGTGTGAAGTTACACGGTCTGACCGTGTAACTCACGGGTGGAAGAGTGCGCAGGAGCCAAATTTGCACGGACCGTGCATGGATACACGGCCAGACCGTGTGGCTCTCGGGTCTAACTCCAAAATCACTCTAAAAACTCCCCTTTCAAGCCCCTAAACACTTCCTATCATTTCCATACTTCAACCCCTTTCCTAATGCCATAAAAACCACTCCAAACTCAACCCATAACATCAAACAACATTGAAACTCAAATTTCAAATCATTCAACACATACATTCAACCCAATATCCACAAGCTATCCTTCTAACACTAGCCAAAGATAAACACATATAACATTTTCAACTCCACCATCTTAGCATAGCAACATAACCAACTCCATCATTTACAAAACTCATCTAACACCCATCACAAAGACAATTCTCAAGCAACACACATCCAACACATT
>JANKOD010052797.1:0-12436 GCA_026284645.1 Erythroxylum acuminatum | reverse complement strand
GCCAGAGAGAGGATGGTCAATCGGATGTCGGACGGAAAAGATATAAGCAAAAGAATGGAAAATTTTCAAATAAAAATTTTAAACCCGAAATCAGTAGCCGGCTCGCGATCGCGAGCCTCGGCTAAAATGACCGGCTCACGATCGCGAGTCGCCGAACAAATGGGCCGGCTCGCGATCGCGAGCCATCTGGCTCCGAAATTCCTTTTCTTTTTTCTTTTTTCTTTTTAAAACACAGAATTTCAAAAATTCATAACTTTTCACTCAAAACTCCAAAAATTGCAAATTTGGTATCAATAAAAAGCTCAAAGGAAGCTCTACAACTTCCACGAAGAACTTAAAAATTAATTCCTTTTCTAAAGGGGTCAAAAACCCACTCAAACTTTCTGTCCAAAATCATGTCACCCTAAATAGTCACATAACTTCTAAAATTTCTATCTTTCAACTCCAAGGTCCAAACATGTCATATTTTATATCAATGTAAATATCAAAAAGCAACCTACAACTTTCATGAAGGACGGAAAAATCAATTTGGCCTCTAAGGGAGTCAAAAATTCACTCCAAATTTTTTGTCCACTAATAATCATCCCAAACAGTAACATAAACTTCTAAAAATCATAACTTCCTATTCCATTGTCCAAAGATTCCATACTTTATTTCAATGTAAAGATCAAAACAAAATCTTCAACTTTCATGAAACACTTAAAGGCAATTTCAACGTCTAACTAGGTCAATTTTTCAATCAAAGTTTCTGCCAGAATATGTGTCATTCTAAAACAACATTCAACTTCCAAATTTCATATCTTCCAATTTCCACAATAAAAAATAACATATTATACATCATTGTAAAGCTATGCAATTTCTCTATAACTTTCATGTAGACTCCTTACTCTAATTCAGACCACATCAGTACAGAAATTGGCCTCAAAGCAGTACACACAAACTTACCCATAATAGCATTTTTCAAAAACAAAATAATATGACCTTATCTTCAGAAGATCATAACTTTCAATCCCGATATCGAAAACTGTCATACTTCATGGAGATAGAAAGCTCTCAACAGAAGCTACAAGTTTCATGAAGATCATTTTATCAAAATCTGCCTAAATCAATATTCACAAAGATTTCAGCTCAAAAAGTCAGCACTGTTACTATTATCCCAAAAAGTCAAACTTTCTTAATTCTCCAAATTCTCACACTTCCACTATTTATTTCTTATTTTTCAACTCCATTTAAAGCAATTTATTCACCATCAATTTAACAATTCACATTCTTAAATTTTCTTTTTCTTTGCACAAGAATAATTTACCACAATTTCTCATTTAATGTCAATTTTATAATTCAAAAACTCACTAAAAGAGCGGGGTCCAACAGAAATAACTTACAAATATGATGATCTAAGCTTCAGTAAAGTTCCAGAAGTTGAGAGGGGAAGTAGGAGAATGAAATTTTTGTGTGAAAGAAGCCAAAGTGAGGGAGTAGGCTGCTGGAGTGTTTCAGCTATTGCTTTGCTAGGTGTCCTTAATGCATCAAGCCACATGTCTTAATATATGTAATGCATCAAGCCACATGTCTTAGTACATGTAATTCATCAAGCCACATGTATTAGTGCATGTAATGCCATTTGCCTAATTAAAATGTTGTCACTTGTCACCTATAAAACAGTCCACATGTCACATAATGATTGGTTCATTTGTCAATTCAATACTAGTCCATTTGTCACCAATTTAACTATGCCAAATGTCATAAATTTATCCTACCACTTGGCATTTATCCTAGTCCAAATGTACCCCAATTTTTTTAAATTTTCTAAGATTCACCAAAATTTCCGAAACAACAAGTAGCAACACCAAAACAGTTTTTAACACATTTAAACCGCCTCAATATAATCACATTTATAAATCAATTATATCCTAAAAAATTTCAATGAATGCATGTACAATTATTTGTATATGTCAAAAATTCATATGCACATATCAACGAATATTCAATTATGCAAAGCAAACGATGTACTAGAATTCCTTAATTTTCTAACCCCTAACATGGGGTGTTACATTTTCATAATTGAATTTGATTCTGTAAAATTTTTTTAAGGTGACATAATAAGCTTCCTAAGATTAAGAACATCATTTTTCTTTGGCAAGTAAGATTGTTGGCTTCTCCTCTTTCTATTAGTCATAATTATTTCCTTTTTAGATTATATGCATATTTAGTTTACTAGTATTTATGTCTTTGTTAATATTGCATAATATTTTTAAATTTTGTGAATTTTTTGAATGACTCGAGGTTCAATACACTTTATTCCTTTGTGTTTCCTCGTATTGATCTTTTAACCTTTATTTTTATTTATCTTTAGTGCACCATGTTATCAAGTATTTAGTCATTAGTTCCTTATTTTTAGTCTTTCATAATGACAAAAAAATGTAAAGCTTTAGAGAATAGTATTGTAGGTTTTTCATATTATTTATGTTAATAGCGTGCATATGGGTTTTTTTAACCCCTTTTGCAAATCTATGTCAAGTCTGTGGACCTTCCCGCTTACAATGTTGTCGTTCAAGACGGTGGCGTTATTATAATGCAACGCTGTTGTTGTAGCTTGTTTTATTTGTATCAATATGTGCTCACAATGTCATCATTTTCTTGGCTTGTACGATGTAAAGAGTTATTCTCTTCAGACTTTGGTCTTCTTATTTTTATTATCAATCAAATTTTTTATTTTTCAAAAAAAACATTATCCTTTTTCTATGTATGGTAGCTAACTACGACAATCTTTGAGATCGTTTTGTTATTTTTGGGGTAGGAGAGTTTTATTCCCCCAAATGTTGTACTCCAATTCTTATTAATTTTAAAAAATAAATCGTCGATTTAGGGTTATGTATATATATTACAGTAATTTTCTGTATTTTGGAGCAATTGTATCGTGTGTTTTAACTTTACTAAATATATTGATGGGTATTTAAATTTTCTTAGACATATTCTAAATATTCATTAGTAAATGGAGAATTTTTATATTTTAAATATACATTATTACCTAACTTTATAAATAAATATGACATTAATAAATACCCTTTAACAAATAGATGACTGGAACTATAGCAACAATATCAAATGTTGCATATATAAGACTTTATTACTTTTTTTAATTTTGTTACCTTTTTTATATGTAGTAACAAATTAATATTGTCGTTGCCTTTTATTATTATTAAAGGTAATACTTTAAAATTTGTTACCTTATATTAATTTTTAGCAACACATTTTTAAAGTGTTGCACAAATATTGTTGCATAAAGCACTTTTTGCCATAGGGAAGGAAAAATATTTATAGGTATATCAAACTAATTATATCAGCATATTTCAATTAATTATGATTATCACATGCATATTCTAATATTTATTTTTATGCTACAAATTATTTATCTTTATTTAAATATCTTATATAAATTCTTTTGATATAAATAATATCTAGATGTTGCAATTTTTGCCCTTGAATGATATCTTTATTCTTTTAATTTGAATCCACTTTTGTCATTAAGTGAACGTAGGGAACATAGGCTCGAGTTCTTATTTTGTAGGTAGTCGTGCTGATAAAGTCTTGACCACAATGAACTACTTCAGGGGGCGTCTCGAATACATGGATAAGAATTAATTCATGAGGGTTAAATGGCTTGAACCCACATCCTGCCATAAAAGGGTACAGAGATACTATACATAGAGGAGTTTTTGAAGAAGATAAGTATCTGAAACTCGTACAATCACTAAAATAACTATGCTCTGAACCTTTTGCTTTATTCTGAGAGGATATTATTCTGAACAAATACTCGTTCAAGATCATCCAACGATGAATCTTCCACAAGATGACCTTACGTTATTCCCATTAAACGTCTTGAGCTATCAGATTGGGTTTTAAAAACGTTTGACACTCAATTAAATGAATTTAAAAATTAAAACTCGATTGAAGAAAAACAAAAATATTCGGTGAAAAAAAAGCATTTAAGCCTTTTTAAAACCGCATTGTACTCATAATCAGGATTTGGACAGGACTTAGCCGAACTTACCCATCAACTAAAAACAAAAGTATTCGGTGAAAAAAAAAGTAATTAAGCCTTTTTAAGTAATATTACTTATCTCCCGTGTCACTTTTGCCAATAATCAATTGAACTCATTTGGTTTTAAGTTTCAACAACTCTCATAGAAAATCAATCTTATCGTAACCCCAGGTTGACTCTAAGATCAATTTGAGATTTAGAGGACTATCCGTGCACCGCCTCGTTTTTGTCAAAGTATGGTTAAATTAATTTCTAGATGCACACTTAACATTTAGGAAACTTTTGCAATTCCGTTGCCTTTTCAACTTTCGAGGGTGGAAGTCATTCCAGTATAAGACCTTGTACTCTGGACCTCCCAATAGGAACAGGTCGGTGGGATATTGAAACCTTTTTTTTCTTTTTGTTTACAAGGAGAAGAAAACAGAAATCAAAACAAGCTAACTGTCGAAGGAATCGGTAATCCAAAGTTTCTTGTTGATCTCAATATATAGGCTTCATAATTGTCCACGGGAGCTCGTGGAGAAAATGTAAGCCTGGATTGTCAACAGCTGCTATTGACAATTGGTTGCCTTTGCGATGAACGTATTGAAACTTTTTGGGTTTGGTAGCGTTATGCAATGCAAAAGGGTGCAAGGCTATATCCCGAAGTAGCCCTTGTGAGCTAGCTAACTACGTAGTTTTCTAACCCTACTTTAAAAGTTCACAGTATAACGTGAATGATTATCGGGTGAGATAATTACTTCGTGAAAAATAATGCTAAAATTGTTAGAACTTGACATATTATGCATTAATAGAGTGGGATGATTTAGTACAATAAAAATTCTTATACGTAGGGACATAGGTAATTATTAGGTGGAACGATCCACCGCCCTTAACATAGTATTGAGCAATCATCCCAACTTGATCTAAAAGTGAATATAAAGACAAAATGAAAAGGGTCAAACAAAAATAGAAAATTTTTATTGGATGGACATGATTTTTCTTGAATTAAATATATGTTTATATTTTTGACATTATTGATTTATTTATCGATTTAATAGTGAATTAGTAGTGTCATATATAATATAAAAATTACTTTTAGTAATGGCATGAGGGACAATAATTGGAACTTCTTCTCATAATGATATATGATTAAAAGGTAAAAGTTAAAATTAAAGATTTATTGGATGGTATAAGTTGTTAGTAGCCTTTGAAAATTGCTACTACCATAGTATTTAAAACCGAAGCCATAGGAATCTAATCAATTCAACTTTCTCTCTTAAGAGTTGTCCACGTAATGGGTAATTTTATAGATGATAAGCAATATATAATTATACAGCTTCATGAATATTAAATTTTAGTGTAAAAAACGCTAGTATTGTCTATGAAGAAAACACTTCTGAACCTGTCGACTAGGGTCGATCCAAACTTTTTCTTCTGTTTCTAATTTCTCAACTGGAATGGGACCCGAATGCACCTACGACATTTATGCCTGTCCCGGAAACTTTCAACTTAGTTTGACTTATTTCCCGTTTTTGTGTTAGTTCGCAAGCATTTGACATTTGTGCCCCCTTGCCTTGTACCTAATCAGACCACTATAAAATCGGACCATGTCTTTCCATTCAGAAACCATCAACAGAGAAACATAAAAACATGCAGCTCACAAGCTTGCTAGTGTTGTTGCTTGGCTTAGTGGCTTTAGCCACTCCCTCTTTTGCTACTTACGACAAACCGCCCAGTTATAAGCCTAAACCTGAACCCAAACCACCAGTTTACGAGCCCCCCAAAAAGGAGAAACCATTCCCTGAACCTAAACCACCGGTTTACGAGCCTCCAAAGAAGGAAAAGCCCTTCCCTGAACCCAAACCACCGGTTTACGAGCCTCCAAAGAAGGAAAAACCATTCCCTGAACCTAAACCTAAACCACCGGTTTATGAGCCACCAAAGAAGGAGAAACCCTTCCCTGAGCCTCCGAAGAAGCCATTCCCTGAACCCAAGCCACCTGTTTATGAGCCTCCAAAGAAAGAGAAACCTTACCCTGAACCCAAGAAACCAGGGCCACCCTACGGAAAATATCCGAAGCACCCTCCAGCAAAAGAAGATTAGCCACCTCAACCACACAAGCCTCCTTGTATTGAAAAATTGATCTAGCTATGGCGTAACAGATATCTACAATAAGAGCTCTGATTCCATCTGCTCCTGTTTCCGTATATGCCGCTATTAAGGAATGCTTGTGTTATGATCATGTAGATGAATGCTTGTAATGGTTGAGTTGAGAGCATGTCTCGAGTTACAACATGAAAAGCATTTACTACTTTCTTAGTAATGATATTTATAATCTTACATGCACCTTCTTTCCCGTGATCCCCAATTCCTATGGAATTGATCCAATCATTAGTTTTCTTCGTTTGTTTGCAGCGCCGTGGCTCTCTTTTGTCATGCATGTAATAATATCGTCAACCCACATAGATGTACGTAAAAGTCTAAAAGCTAATCTTCTATTTTGGCTACAATATGGCCTGGGAGACCAGTAGGTCCACATTCCACTAATTAATTAACCGGCTAGAAAACTAATAAAAGAAAGAAAAACAAATTCCTAAAATAATTTATTGATTTGTTATTTTGCCCTATGATTACGCATTTTCAGCTCGAATTGTTTTCCATTTGAGTACTTGGTTATTTGTGGTTACGTCTTAGGACCTTCTTGGTTCTTAATCTTTAAGATTCATCGTGACGTTTCCCAATATTGATAAATTAGTCCAGGGTCTTTGACGACTTCGTAAGCCCGTCCTGTATGCTGAAGGGCTTCTACAATTTTCTTCATAAAATATACATTTGAGAATATTAAACTTTTCTGATGCTTTCAGATTGCTTAAGGCGTCTCCCTTGACGTTATGTTCTTGAGATATCAACTTTTAATGCGCTTTACAGCTAGATGTGAGCATGTTGTTCACGCAGTTCTTTGATGTTCTGCGGATATTATTGTAAATACTGATTGAGAATCCAGGCATACCTCAAGTATTTGGATCTAATGTTCATGTCCAAGTTAAAACGTCAACCCACCTGTCAGTTTTATGCTCTGTCTCATTCTAGGGCTTTGAAGTTTGAACCGGTGATGGAATATATCTTGCACTTCATGTTATAGGACCTACGGAGGCGTTCCCATTTCTATTACATTAGATCTTAGAGTCTGAGTTGCATAAATATTTGAAGGATTTTATAATGTTAGAATTTGTTGGGTCTTAAAATTTTAAATTTGTAACAACTTATATCAATTTTAACATTCAATTTTAAATTATTGATTAATAAACTAACTTAAAGATATTTTTTTAATGAGTGGAGTTCGTTTTTCTATCTTTATAAACTTTTGCTTGTTCAATAAAATAACTTAAATTTAAATCACAAATCTTATTAAATAATTTATTTGAACGACATAATTTATAATTATCATATATATTAAAAAACTTTATTTAATAGGTAGTGAAAAGTTAACACAAATTCTTGGTATATAGGATCTTAAAATACAGATCACCCAATTATCACGACTGTAATACTCAGTAACCCTATGGGTGATTTTGTTTCACATCTTATTGCATTAGTTGCATATAATTGAATAAGTAATTTTAAATTGATCGTAAATATTATGTCATATAAATAAAATTAATTATTTAGCTCTCTAATTTTTTATTTATATATTTTATTATTATCTTTAATAAAAAATAATTATTTACAAATTTTATTTAAAAATTAAAAATTAAATTTTGGAAACAAAAATAGAAAATTAAACGTACCTAAATTTGTAATAGTTGATACATGTAGCTAACATAAAGCACCAAATCATCTTATTTGTCGAAAATCTGCATTTCCTTTGAAATCTTGGCCGGAGCAAGATCAAGCAAACATGCCGACCACGGACCACATAATTTGACCGATTCAGGCGCAAGCTATACAGAGATTTGTACCTGTCTTCCCAAAGCAACAATTCGTTGGTCGTGCGGTACATACACTATGCCTAGCGAACCATTCCGCAGTTTTAATTGTATCTGTCTCATTCTGCAAAGTCGGGATCTTCTGTCCGTTTTTACTGTATCTAACTCTGTCGAGGCTAAAAAACGTTCTCGACCTACTTACAAAAATTCACAACTCTATTAGTCTTCCAATTTTGATGGCTTATTAGCTAAGCCGTCGGTAAGACATCCAATTTTCACGATATCTTCTGTTTTACTTATTTTCTTTTAATTCCAACACAGTTTACTACAATAATTAAAAAAATTAATCAATTTTTAAATTTAATTTAATATTTTCAACAGTTTATAAATAAATTAATTAATTTTAATAAATTAATCAATTTTAAATTTTAAATTTTTATTTAAAAATTAAAATCAAAATAATAATAAAAAATCAAAATATGTGTTAGTCACACCTGTGACATAAATAAAATCAATTTTTAATTTTTAATTTTTCATCTTAAAAATTAAAATTAAAATTAAAATATGTGTCACGAGTGTAACATATGTGTCACAAGCGTTATACAAATAAAATCATTTTTTTTATCTTAAAATTTTTATTTAAAATTTTAAAATTTAAATAATTATACAAAATCAAAATATGTGTGTGCCCAAATGAAAGCAATTTTTAAATTTTAATTTTTTATCTTAAAATTTTTATTTGAAATGTAACAAATTTTTTATTATTTTAATTTAATTTTCTATCTTAAAAATATTATTAAATTTTCAAATTTTAAATTTTAAAATAAAATAAAATGTGTCATAGGTGTGACTTAAGTATCTGTGACACATTTTGTTTTTGTTTTTTTATTTTTATTTTAAAATTTTTATTTAAAAAAGTTTTAAATTAAAAAAAATTAATTTAAAAAAAAAAACTAAAAACAAAATTAAAAACAAAAACAAAATCTTATCATACCTTGCCCTGTTTTGACATGTATACGTGAGATGGATTATGTAATTGGCGTTTCTATTATTCAAATCCCAAGAATATTTAAAAGTTCCTTTTTTCGGACTGAATTACTAATTTTCAAAGTTTGTATATTGAAGTCGGAATGCTTTACTGACACCAACTAATTTTGGATGCCGAATCTTTGGCCTAAAATTTTAATTTTAAAAAATTTTAAATTTTATTTTAATTTTAAATAATTTTTATTTTAATTTAAAAAAATTTTTAAATAATTTTTTAAGATAAAAATTCAAATTAATATAAGAAAACAAAATGTGAGTTAATAAAAATTAATAAATTTTATTTTAATTTAAATTTTTAAATAAAGATAAAAATAAAAATAAAAATAAAAACAAACTGTGTCACAGGCGTAACACTTAAGTCACACCCGTTATACTTTTTATTTTATTTTTATTATTTTAATTTTAATTTTTGTAACAAAATGTGTCACATTTTAAATAAAATTTTTAAGATAAAATTAAAATTTAAAAATTGTTTTCATTTGTTTCACACACATATTTTGATTTTATTATTATTTAAATTTTAAATTTTTAAATAAAATTTTAAGATAAAAATAAAAAATAAAATTGATTTTATTTGTGTCTTATTTTGATTTTATTTGATTATAATTTTTAAATAAATTTTTTAAGGTAAAAAATAAATTTTAAAATTTGATTTTATTTATGTAACAGCCGCTAGTGACATATATTTTGATTTTTTATTATTTTAATTTTAAATTAAAATTTTAAAAAATTAATTTTAAAAATTAATTTATTTATTAAAATTGATTAATTAATTTATAAATTATACAAAATATCAAATTAAATTTAAGTTTGGATTAATTTTATTATTATTATTGTGTTAAGCTGTGTTGGAAATAAAAGAAAATAAGTCTTTAAATAGAAGAGAAGTTCTGCTCTCGTAAAAATTGAATGTCTTACCGACGACTTGACTCATAAGCCATCAAAGTTGAAAGACTAACATAGTTGTGAATTTTTGTAAGTAAAATGACAATATTTTTTAGTCTCGATAGAAATAGACAGAGTAGAAATAGAAAGAGGATCCATGATCTATACTTTCGCTCCATAAGTACCTACCAATAAACTCTATGAAAGCAGAGGTCTCCTATCCCTATCTACACTTCATGGAGATTTACAGTCAAGTTTCGAACAAGTGTTCAATTATAGTCCCACGAGCCACGACAATGACAAGAGGGTCGACTAGATTTTGCGGTCAGCCACAGGCAAGACCTTTGAGAAAAATACGTACGAGTATGCCTTAACTTTAGCCGAAATTATAGAAAAATACGTACGAGTATGCCTTAACTTTAGCCGAAATTATTGATTATTTATCCCTCAGCATTGGCCCCCTTGTCTCGAGAATAAATTACTCAACCCAAATTCTGTCGTTTGTGGGATGAACGCAATTGTATGCATTGACACTTATTTGTCAGCTTTTCACAGGGTAACGTTGTAGACAATAGTTCACTTACAAAAAATGATTATAATTTAATATTTAAAAATATTTATCATATGTTATTAAATATTTATATACATATTTTTAGAATTAATGTACAAATATTAATAAAAATGTGTATTTATTTAATGAAATATAATTTTTTTAAAATACAAAATTATAAGAATAAATTAAATTAAAAAAATCTATATGTCCACAGTACAGACAAAAAGTCCTTCGAGCATTAAATTGCTCTGGCTCCGCATTGGATGTCCCACTATATCAACTGCAAATTTCAGCCATAAATTGTAAGAATATATTCCACAAAATCCTTTGATAACGTGGCTCAATTCATCCCAAGTTAAACTAAAATAGATGTGAACACTGTTTTTGTAGTTAGGACTTTTAGTGATTGAAAAAAAAATTCAGAGACTTATGTGTAAACTAACCACGATCATGTAGCATTTTTGTCAAGCGTTCATATCGCAAAGTTCACATTAAGACAAAACACAAAAGTTGCGTCGTTGCAAAATTGTTCTAGTGCCTAAAACTAATCCAATCTGGAACATTTAAGAGTCCTAATGCTCTCATACATTACTATGCTATGCTTATATGAGTGATCCTTAAATTTGAGATAAGATAATGATAAGTTGCTCTTTTAGGCTATGTTTCAGTTGAGAATTTATTAATAGAATGAAATAAAATATTATTCTATCGTTTGAAATGAAAGCTTATAATAGAATGATATTGTGCGTAGCGAGTATAAAGAAAAATCAAATGAGTAAAATGGACATAAAATATTTAACATGATTCACCCTTAATTTTGGACTATGTCTATAGACAAAACTCATGATAATTCTTCAACTATTATAAATAGTAGGTATACAGAGATAAAATTAAAATAGTGACTCACATGATGTTTTCCGACGTAAAAATACTAACCTCACTATTTTGTCACTCACCAACTCTTTATCAGAGTGTCGCTTTGCTCTGGTTTTCTTCTATATATTTTTTGTGTATTTTGTATGAAGTAGGGAGTGCCTTATATAGGCACTTCACCACGTGAGACAGTTGTTCCTTCTATTTTCAACTAATGCGGAATGCAATTGTTAAACATGGTGTCCCTCCATGTGAGGGACCCACATCCAACAAATGAAATAGAAGAGAATGGTTTCACATTACAACACATTCTATCTTAAACAATAAAAATATAAAACCTCCAATTTGGGAGGTTTATGATATAATATAAAATGATAAACAATTTTACATTATAAATCCTTTATTCAAATAACATTTCATTACATTACATTATGAACTCTTTCATCCCTCCCCGATAATAATTTTCTAATATTACATCCATTTACATTCCATTCCATTATAAACCATTTTACTTCATTTCATTTCATTAAAAACATTACGTCTAACCAAATATAATCTTAAGGATGGTGCAATCATCTCTTAGGCTAAATTTGTCAAATAATTTATTTTGGAGTACATGCTTTATGAGTTACTATAGACATTTGAGAGCATTAAAGTAGTAATGAATAATAATTTTTCTGTAAAAAAAGAAAGAACCTATCCATACTTTTAAAATCATTAAGTAGTTATCCTAATTATAGATTACTTACAAGGTGATTACTAGACATAGCCTTTAAATTATACAAAGGTATGCGGATCAATTTATCATCCGAAAGTTTTAGATTCAATATTCTACTTAGGCTTCTCTGGTATGCGTATGTCTCCAGCCCTACATAGCCTTTAAACTATACAAAGGTATGCGGATCAATTTATCATCCGAGAGTTTTAGATTCAATACTCTACTTAGGCTTCTCTGGTATGCGAATGTATCCAGCCCTTTATGTAAACAATAATGGCCCAATAAGACATTGGATCATGTTCTGTGCTTCAATCATTGTTCTTCCATTACACCGTAACCAGTCCATGAGGGATCTAAAATGTTTAGACCTCCACTCAAGCCCACCAAAGCTTGGGTTAAATGACAAGAGC
>JANKOD010052531.1:0-12466 GCA_026284645.1 Erythroxylum acuminatum | reverse complement strand
GAATACTAATGTTTGTAGTAATTGCAACTTGTAAATGGAAATGTTTTTAAATGACATGGGCTAATTTGATTAGTGATTTTCCACTTTCGTGTACCTTGTTTTAAGCAAACAAGAGTTTTGTAATGAATTTTGACTGATTGATTGTTTTAGCATGTCACTCTTGCGGGGTACGTACTCGGATATCACCATAGATGTCGGGTACGTGTCTTGCGAGAGTGGGTTGCTACATATAAAGTATAGAATTAATATCTACTTTATTTAAGCCTCATCATGTTAATTCTATGTCATTAGTAGTTGATTCAATTAATGATATTTAAAAACTATTTTCAAAGTATCATTTTACCTTGGGCAAGAATTTCTCAAATCAATATTAATCAAAATGAATGGAACATTCTCTCTAATCACTTTAGGATGATGAAACATGTATTGATCACTCAACTACCTTCACATGGTTCATGTTATATCTAATGACTACCAACTTAGTTACCCTTAACTAGGATAGGTCATAAATAGTATAAAAATATAATAATCTCTGTAAGAGATAACTTTGGAGATCTCAAGTCAAATAATCATCTATACAATCATAGTAATGAGAATTTCCAGAGACATATAAGTAATATTTCAAATGGATTTCTCAAGTGGGGCGTAGTAACAAGCGCACACATATTTGTTTAATTATCTCTGTACTTTAATCTATAAGTTCGACTACTTCTTTCATAAGGAAGAAACATATTGTGTGATAATCATTTTACGCTCTATTAATGTCCTATCTTAACAAAACAATGAATAGAAACAATTTAGGAATAATACATAAATTCAATATAAATCTCATAATTATTATCTCATCATAAATTCATTTGCAATGTATATTTATCTTATTGACTTTGTCATATACATCTGAATATGTATAAGATAAATAATGTCTTTAAATTATTTTATCACTAAGCTACAACCAATTGATTGGTTGTAGGACTTAAACTAACACTTTTAGCAAATATCGATAATTTCATAGTGCTTCATGAATTCTCTGTTCAATTTTGTTACTTATTTTATTTTATTTGCTTAGTTTTATTTTCTTTAGTAAAAACTAAAATCAATCCTTAGGATAGATAATAGGAAAAAGGTAATTCCTAGTATTCATCATCTTTGTAGGATAGACCTATTCTTGTTGATACTAGCTAGAGCTATGCCGTGCACTTGTGGTTATTACAATATTGACTAACTCAAAATAAGTCAATTAAGTTTTTGACTCTGTTGCCGGAGACTTTGATATTAGGAAAGCCTAAATGCTATTACTTTAGTTATTTTCATTTTATTTTGTTTTGGTATTTTGTTTTTATTTTAATTTAACTTTTGTATTTATTTTATTGTGTCTTATAATATTTGTGGCTCATTAATTTAATTATCTTTTGAATTTCTTTATTTGATCTTATAACAGATGGCTTGCTTATAGGCTACGAAACTATTTTATGGAGAAAAGGGTGGAAGCAAGCTGCTAATTATTGATCTAGGATGACGTTAAACATGCTAGTTATGTCAAGCTACTACATATAGGAATCCATGTGTTAGTTTAAATTTTATTTCAATTTCTATATTATTTTGTTTTTGCTTTCATGTTAGTATAGAATTTTATTTTCTATTATGTTATTTCTTTTTTCTTTTTATCCTTTTCTTTCATAATTTGCAAGGATATTAGTCTCACATTGGATGGATCCAAATCAAGAAATCGTTATACTCAGGGAAGTACTAAACAACCATCTCACTTGCATATCTACTTGTATTATGTACATTGAGGATAATGTCCAATTTTAATTGTGGGTATGTGTTTAATAAACATTTTACTGATTTCTTCAAGCATATTACAATCCTAATTATAACTTTTATTAACTAATATTTTGAATTGGTTGAATCTGTACATGAGTACTATATGTTTTTGTTGAATATTGATTTCAATTGGTGTGCAAAAGGATGATGGTTATAATAAAATTAGTTTTCTAAGTTGTATTTTTTGTAATCATTGAAATATTGAAGTTGAATGAAATTTCATATTATTTACACATATATATACCCAAATTTTTTCATGAGCTTTTGAGCCTAAAAAGCAAATTTCTTAAAACTTTTAAAGCTCTTATTATTCTTTCATGTTTGTGATATCTTGTATAGTAGGATAATTATAGAACTTGCTTTTATTATTCATTTTTAGACCATATTTATTAATTTAGAAACATTGACATGATGAAGCCATTTAGATTTACCAACTTATGTTAACATATTTCTTTGAAAATTACTATACTCATAAAATTTAACTTTAAGAATAATCAAGTTGAGCCTTAGCCTTTCTCATTGATTAAACCCAAATTATAAACCTTATCCTATTTTTCTTTGAAGACGTCTTTATTGTTTCAAACCTTGAACGTTATTTACATTATTTATTTATTTGAGACTTGAAATTCTTGAAAGGTCCAATATTTGTTGAATTGTGGTATTGATTGGAATATTGTGAAAAAAAAGAAAGAAGAAAAAAGCAAAAAAAAAAGAAAGAGAGAAAAAAGAAGCGAGAAAGAAAACAAGAATAAAAGAATAAAAGAATAAGTTTATGGCACTAATAGATTTTTTATAAAAGGACCTATGTGTTTTGTAAACAAGTCTTGTAATATCTCTTTGAGTAAATTTCCTTCACTTAAACTCCTCTTATTATCCCAATCATACCGTACCTAAACCCTATTACAACCTACATAAAGACCTTTTCATTTTTGTTTCTAGTTTGTACATAAGTGACGGAGATGTGATTTTATTACAAGCAGGTGGTAAGAATTTTACTATGCATGGATTGAGAGTTTGACACTTTTCACCCTAAACACTTGAGTGCATTGATCGAAATCTTGGTGAGGGTGTAAGGAGATATGCTTTTGATTTCAATGTGATTGTTGACGTGATTATTATTAACATTACTTAGGAAATTAATTTTAGGACAACTTGACTCTGATTATATGTTAGTGTGATTCAACAGAATATGATAATGTATAGTATGAATGGACAGGTTGAAATTGACAATGGTTGATGTTGTAAAATGTATTATTTTGATTATAGTTTGCTTAAGGACAAGTAAAAACTTAAGTATGGGGAAGTTTGATAGATGAATATCTGACTTTATTTTACACTCATATTTGATGTATTTTGTTTGATATTTTATACTTTTATCATATATTTGGTACTTAATTTGTGCCAAGTGTGTTTACAGAATATAATTACCTTCATAGACTTAAAGGGGAAGAATTCAGATGAAAACACGCCATAAAATGAAAAGTTGACGCTCAGAAGAGATGTATGACTATGCATTTGCGTATGCACTTCTTCCAGGCCATGTATTTGTGCATCACCAAATTTTTTGAAAATCACAATTCTACATGGCATGTGCATTACCAAATTCTCTAAAAATCGCAATTCTACATGGCCTGGAAGAAGTGCACAGGCAAATGCATAGTCATGCATCTCTTCTGAGCGTCCATGCATCAAACCTTGCATCTCCTAAAACCCTAAATTTTATGATAAAAAGATGTTTTCGAAGGGAATCAGGAAGGAGTCAGGGAGTAGACGTGGGGAGGCAATTCTAGGCACGAAACTCGGTCTCTAGGTTCGATTTTGAGCCAGAGAAGCAAAAACATGAAGAAATCATCAAAAGATCCATCAAAATAGATCAAGCCTCTACATCACAAGAACATTCAATCTAAGACAATCAGGGAGGTTTATAATTATGAACCATTGTTTTCATTTCGTTTTTGTCATTATATGTTTGATTTTATGTTCGATAATATGTAACTAAACATCCAATTAGTATTTAGGTTAGATGAACCTTATGTTAATACTTTAATATGATTTGATTCTTTCATTAATGCAATTAGTGTGATTATTATATTGGATATGATTACGTGTTTTATTTATAAGTTGATTTCATACCCTATCTGGCAATTCTAGCATATCAAACATATCAATATCAAAATATTTTGGGACAACTATTTGTTTAACATTAAAGGATTGAAAATGAATACCTTCCTCCTTTGTATAGATTGGAAAGGGTACTCTAAAATCCACCACCATGTTCCTTCGCCCTCGGCCCGAGACTTGAATTCATCCCAATGATTGGTTGCGCTTTGCTGAGTGTTTAATTCTCGGAATACTAGACTGTAAGTAAGTAGAAGTTGGAATAAAATGGGAATTTGGAAGTTGGTTAGAGATAAGTGAGAGTGTTTTGGAAGTTATAACTTAGAGAGATAAAGTTAAAATGAAAATGAGTGAAAGAGAGATAAAGTTAAAATGAAAGTGAGTGAAAAAATGAAGAACGAAATGAATATATAGGTGAATGAAGGGTAAAATGGTAAAAAATTTAACTGAAAATCGCGTTGACAATTTTACCTTGCCGCAAGTCACAATTTTTTTCACCAATTTTTGATTTATTTCTTCTTTTGTCCTTCTACATATTCCTGAGATCACTTCCTAACTCTTTATAGCTCTTTCACCTCTTTTTTTGCTTACTTCCTCGATCATCTAACTCATGTCGAAGTTCTATTCCCTCCCAACCTTATTTGGAAATGACATAACCTAACTACGAAATTCAAACTATCTAAAAGTCAAAGGAAATGACATAAAATTAACCATCTATGGGTTGCCTCCCATGCAACGCTTCTTTTAATGTCGGTAGCTTGACACTCTTCTTGTGCTCAAGGTGGTTCAAATGAATAGTACAATGGAAGCGCAATCATCGATCTTACCATTTGCATATGAGCTACCATACCCTGGGTTCCACCTTCCATCTACTTCACCTTCCTTCGCTTTCTCCTCCGCGATCGTTTCTTTCTAAATGTATTCCTAGGATCCTCAATATCTTGCCATTATCCTGGAGGTTCAGTTTCTTTGATGTTAGCTCAAAGTAAGGAAGAATTGTTGTCATTCTTCGACACAGTGAAGGTTATTTGATGCTTTTCAACCTTCAGAGTTAGTTTACCCTTATTAACGTCAATTATTGAGTGGGAAGCCAAGAATGGTCGTCCAAGGACCATAGGGGTTTCCACATCTCTCCAATATCCAATACAAAGAAGTCTGTAGGGAAGGTAAAAATATCAATCTGTACTTGCACTTCCTTAATAATCCCCTTCGACCGATTAATTGTTTTATCTACCATCTTCATTAGCATCGTAGTGGATTCTATCTCTTCTAACCCCAATTTTTAACTAAAGGTGTAGGGCATCATATTAATACTTGTACCCAAATATATGAATTTCTTGTCTATTTTAACTCCATAAATACTGTAAGGAATGTAAAAATCCCCTGGGTCCTCTTTCTTCTGTGCTATATTAGGGTTTTCTTCCGTTATGCACTCCTTAACCTTTTTCTCGTTTGATTCCCTTAGTGTGAGCCTCATTTGTAGATGTTTCGTTATGTCCTTAACATTGTTTAATTCAACCTCCTTAACTTTGCTGGAAGTTGGTAATCTCTTTGATAATCTTCATGGTCTTGATAAGGGGAAAATATTGATCTCGATATGCCGCTGAGATGATGATATTGTTGTTTTGACTAACCCCGGTTCTACCCATTCATTTATTTCATCAAGTAGAACTGTGTATGATAGAATTTTGAGCCTATTGGATACTCCTTTGATGGTTAGTAGTCCAATCGGCCAGTATATTATTATTAGTCAAGTCTATAGAGATTGTGAAATATGTATTGGCGGAGGACAATTAGTGGTGGATCTAATGCCATTGAAGATGGAAGGGATTAGGGTGTGTGTTGATGCAAGGAGATAAAGTGATTGCCTATGCTTCTAGGCAATTGAAACCTTATGAGGTGAATTATCCTACGCATGACTTGGAGTTAGCTGCCATAATCTTTGCGTTGAAAATATGAAGACATTACTTATATGAAGTCACCACCAGGGTGTTTACAGACCACAAAAGTCTTAAGTATCTGATGAGCCAGAAAGAGTTGAATTTGAGACAGAGAAGGTGGTGAGAATTATTAAAGGATTATGACTTGATGATAAAATACCATCCAGGGAAAGCTAATGTAGTAGCGGATGCACTGAGTAGGAAATCTACTATAGCACATGTGGAGACAGTATATCTTCCTTTGTTGGAGGAATTAGCTAGACTTAAAGTGACACTGAGGCAAGTTGAATTCAGCTGTATATTGGCTAATTTTAGAATAAGGCCAGTATTGAATGAGAAGATTAAGGAATTGCAGGAGCAAGATGAGTATTTGAGCAGGCTCAAAGAAGAGATTAAAATTGGTAAACCTTCTGAAATAGAGATAAGAGAAGATGGATTGATGGTGATAGGTAACAGATTGTGTATTCCAGATATGTTAGAATTGAAGGATGAGATTCTTGATGAGGCACACAATGCTCCCTATGCAATGCACCTGGGGAGTACGAGAATGTATAGAGATTTGAAAGAGCACTTTTGGTGGAGAGGAATGAAGAAAGATGTTGCAGAGTATGCTAGAAAATGCTTAATGTATCAGCAAGTTAAAGCAGAACACCAAGCACCTATCGGTAAACTTAAACCTTTGTCAGTTCTTAAATGGAAATGAGAAAAGATTACGATGGATTTCTTAATGGGATTGCCAAGGACTAGCAGGAAGCATGGTGCAATATGGGTGATTGTTGATAGGCTAACTAAGTCAGCATATTTCTTGCCAATTAAACAGACGGATTCTTTGAATTCTTTAGCCAAGAAATATATAGATGAAATAATCAGACTTCATGGGCTTCTAAGCTCTATAGTATCGGATAGAGATCCCAAGTTCACTTACAGATTCTAGGAAAGCTTACAAGAAGCTTTGGGAACTAAGTTACATTTTAGTAAAACTTTCCATCCATAAACTGATGGTCAATCAGAAAGGACGATACGAACATTGGAGGCAATGTTGAGAGCTTATGTTATGGACTTCAAGGGATCATGGGATGATCATCTGCCTTTAATTGAATTCGCTTATAATAATTCCTACCACTTAGGAATTCAAATGGCACCTTATGAAGCTTTGTATGCTAGGAGGTGTAGAACTCCTATTTATTGGGATGAGGAAGGTGAAAGGAGGCTTTTAGGGCCTAAGTTGGTACAAGTTACAGTTGACAAGATTAAATTGGTGGAATAGAGACTCAAAGCAGCTCAAGATAGGATGAAAAGCTATACGGATGTGCATAGAAGGGAGATGGAATTTGAAGTTGGAGACAAAGTGTTTCTTAAAGCCTCACCATGGAAAGGGGTTTTAAGATTTGGTAAGAAGGGCAAGCTTAGTCCAAGATACATAGGCCCTTATGAGATCATTGAGAAGATTGAGCTTTTAGCCTACAAGTTAGTTTTAGATTCATAATGTCTTCCATGTATTGATGTTGAGAAAATATCGATCAGATTCTTCACACATAGTCCAACCTTCAGAAGTTCAGTTAAGAGAGGGTTTAACTTATGAAGAACAACCGGTGGAGATTTTAGATTCAAAGGAAAAGGTCTTAAGAAACAAGATAGTGAAGCTGGTTAAAGTCTTATGGAAGAACCATACAAGAGAGAAGGCAACACGGAAGCCTTTGGAAGCAATAAAAGAGAAGTCTCCACACCTCTTCAATGACTCAGGTAGAATTTCGAGGACGAAATTCTTTTAGGGGAGGAGAGTTGTTGGACCTACCAAATTTTTTTAAATTTTTTATTATTTGTTTAATTATTTATTTATGATTTGTTTGTTTATTTCATTTTATTTTCTTAGAATTGAGTCCATTAATTTAGTAGGCATGAGTAGAAATTAGAATTTTGGGTAGAAAGATTAGAATTAAGTAAGAATTAGTATGGTGTTTAATAGACATAAGGGGAAAAATGGACATTTGAGTGAACAAATGAGGGTAAAAGTGGGAAAGACTAATAAATTGTAGTCTTGAATTATTGAAGAGAAGAAAAATTGTGGGAGTGAGAAGAGAAGAAGAGAAAACGTGAAATAGAAGAAAGAAGAAGAAATCGTGGAAGCTAGGGAAAGAAGAGAGAAAAACGTGGAGGAAGAAGAAGGAAGGAGATTTGGTTAAGGTTTAAGGTAAGTTTTATATTTCCTTCTTGCTTAGGTAGAAAAAGAAGTAGAGAAATGTGTTTGTGTGGGAATGTTGGAAGAAGAAGAGAAACCCTTTCTTGATTTTTCATGGATTTGAACTAGGTTTTGGTTTTTCTAACCTAGATAGACCATGGGTAAGTTAAGGCTAAGCCCAATTTAGCAATTATTCATTCTTGTGATTTTTGAAGCTTTATGAATTTCTATGGGAATGTTGTGTTGAATGAGAACTTAGTTATTTGAAGGAAACCAAGGAGCACCAATCCAAGAGCAAGAGGAAAGGCAACCTTGAGTTAGATTTTGCAAACGATTTAGGTGGGTAATGTATTTATGGTTATTGTGTAAATGGGCAATTTGCTTATATGTGTGTATATGCTTAATTGACTGGGTTTGAATTGTTGTGTATGTGGGAAAAATGCATTATGATGTGTTTTATGTCAGGCCTTGAAAGATGTATGACATTTTGATATAATCGAAGAAGAAAAAGTATAAGAAGCATGAGGATATGAATATGTGATTGATTGATTTGAGCATAGAATTGCTTGTGTTTAAGGCAAGAAAGAAACCGATTTGTTAGTCACGTGCATGTTGACCTAAAGCCTTCTCCTGGTTGCCCGCTTGTGGCATATGAGATCCGAAGAATGGACTCATTTCGTTCATAGTGAACACTTCAGTTTCTCCATTTCGTTCCACGGAACTCTCGAGCCATTTATTTGTTCATTTGCAATTTGATTTGTCAAGTTATGATGCAAGATTGAGTGTCATGCTTTGATGATTATCATATGTTCTATGTGATGACATTTTGAACTATGAGTTGTGAATTAGAATTGTGAATGATGGATTTGTTAGCCAAAATGAGATAGAAATGTATATGGATAAATATATGTATATATGTTTGACTGTGTGGCTTGTTTCCAATAGCTATAAACATATTAGCCACTAAACTTTGTAGCTCAACCTACTATTTTCTCCTCAGGTGCAGAACGAGAAGATTGTTGATCCTTGCAAGGCAATTGGACAAACTCCGAGATAGCTACATTTAGTGATTAAGTTAGATAACTTTTGAGTAGCTTTAGTAGCATATCGAACATGAGCATCCAATGTATTTTGTATTTTGTGTTAAGTCTTGATGTAGATGTTGATATGTATCTAAAGCTTTGTAAACTCTTATCTTTTGACGTTAATGAAATATGATTGCGTTTTGGCTCATGACCTTCCAAGTTGTACATTGCAGTTTTTTCAAGTCTTTCATAGGATAAAATTTGTGTTCTGATTTCAGGGAAAAAACTGTGTTAATCTAGGCTGAATTAGACAAAGGTGTCTCTTGGAAGTTGTAGCTTATCTTTCTAGCTTTCCAACGATATAAAGTATGAAATTTTTAGGCATTGTAGTTGAGAGATATGATCATTATAAGTTAGTGATGCTGCACACGATGTATAAGAGCCTCGGTCGTGATCCCGAGGAAGCAGGGTGTGATCCCACACCCTGGGAGTAGCTTCAGATGAGCTCGTGACAAGGATAGGTGCGACTGTACCCTGGGAGTAGCCTCAGGTGCGCTCGCGAAAAGGAAAGGTGCGATCGCACCTCATAACTTCACCAACGTTTCGCCACCTGAAGGGTTTTCCAAATTTGAACATGTTTGATTCTTTTAGCTATACTTCATCATCCGACCTCCAAATGAAGTGATTATTGAACCAATAGATTCCTAACACATTCCTCTATCTCTCCATAAACATTGATAGCCTTTGGTGTTGATTTGAAGAAGGAATGATGGAAAGAAAGTGAAGGAATCGGTTGGAAGAGCATGAATTGGTTATGAGCATACTTTGGCTTTTTAATCATATCTTGATCTATAGAGCTCCGAATGAGATGGTTATTGTTTCAAAATAAACTAGAGATATAGAGCTATAATTGTTCTGAAGAAGTCAATTTGTGATTTTGGTGACTGATTGGTGTGAGCACGCCACCCTTGTGAGATGTGTGTTCAGATGTCACTTAGGATATCGGGCATATGTCTTGCGAGGGCGGGGTGCCCAACAAGGCCTTTGCTCTATCTCTTATGGTAAAAGGGAAAAGCATAATTTTTATTGCATCCTCTAACATTTAATAGTATCGAAAGGTATTACATATTTCAAGGAAGTTTACTATATGTGCATTGGGATCTTCATTCGTTAGTCCATAGATTTGCACATTTTTTTGAAACATGTTTTAGAGGGATGGTTTAATTTCAAAAAAGGCTACTTGTATAGGTCATCTAGCTACTCCTTGGTTAGCCGCATTGAACCCTGGTCTCATGAAATCCATGAGGGTTCTTTGTTGACGTCCTTGGTTCTCTACGTGATCCAAATCTTGCTGAAATTCCTCAGCCATTGTTGATTTTGCGATTTCTTCTTCGTCTTCACGTCGAGCTTTCCTAATTGACCGCTCTAATCAAGTGATATCTAGCTCTAAGGTTTTAGTTGCATGACTCGAACTGCTCGTGACTCTTGTGTTCATACAAGAGCATGTATTCAAAAATAGAAAGAAAGAACAGAAAATAAAAACTAAATAAAGTGCCTTAAACTAAAGAATTAAACTAATCGCCTCCTTGGTAATGGCGCCAAAAACTTGATCGGTGGTTTGGTTATGTGTAATTTTTAATTATTAACTCTCAATAATCCGCAAGTGCACGATTTGTTAGCGTAGTACCAAAGGTATAGATCCCATGAGGAAGGAGTTAATCTAATCCTAAAATCTAATGCCATAAACAATAACAAAAATTCAAATTATACGAAACTAATGCGAGAATTTAATTTAATCAATCAAATTAAGAATCAAATATGAATATACTAATTATTAAGAAATTGTAACACACCCAAGAATCAACCGAAAGAAATTATCAGTTGAGAGAAAGGGAATTTTACCTATCCTTAATGCTAACCTAATTGATTATGAATTATTGGATTGTTGGTTCTAGACTATCCTAAGGTTGATTACTCTCTCTCAAGTTATAACCATTAACCTTAAATCATAAGCCATAATCAGATTATGGAGGTTGCAATCTCTAAATTCACAACCTATCCAAAACCCTAATTAGTTCTGAAGTTCTTTAATAAACTATCGGAAACCTATACAAGATCTCTTTTCACACAACTTACCGATCCGATTCAATTCTGGATTTTATTAAATCATTTAACACTCGTTAGTTCAATTTAATCATTTTTCATTCGATTCACCCTCTCAGTTTATTGTTGAATTATGAAATCTCAGACTCAAACCACAACAAATCCAATAAACAAATAAAAAAAATCAGATTTTCATTAATTCAAGAATAAAATTTCGAAGGTGAGTTTAGAACGTCCTCAACATTTTAGATCCTATCATCAATTGTTCATTCCAATTCTATATAATAATAAAACTAAAAATAAATAGGAAATACAATTTAAATGGATGATGGGAGGCAGCGACGTTAGGAAACCTCCTGATCCAGAAAGTACGTCGAGTTAGCTTCTTCTCTTGTTCTCTCTTTCTTCTTCTCTTCCTCTATCTCTTGATGATTTCTCTCTAGGTTTCTTAAGGTGGCTAATGCAAAAGCTCCTTTCTACCTCTTTTCTTGTTCTTTAAATATCCTCTTGTATTTTGAGTAACCCTAGAGTTTTTTTAGGGTCTGAAAGGTCCAAAAAAATCCCTTGAAATTTGATTTTCTTTAGTTTTTGCGCGTCTACCCGATGCAGGCCATGATTATGGGCCATTACTGATAAGTGTAGATTTACATATATTTTATGTGTGACTATTGCATGGAAAGTACTTGTGAACTAGGTTTTTCATTTTAATCTTGCATGATTGTGTATATTTTATGCTTGTTTTAGGTATTTTTAAGTTGCATGTGGCCATTTTAGTGTTTAATTATGTTCTAGTATGTTTGTACATACATTTTGTGTAAGTTGGTGTGTTAACCTTACCACTGCATTCAATGTGTGCATGCATAAGTCTCATTATTCGTGTTGTTATTTTGTGTATTAATTGGCATGTGTTAAGGCATGGTTAAGTTCTTATTTTCATGGTTTATCGGCATGTTAAATGGTGAAATTGAGTGAAGGAAGCACGGAATAAATGCTCAGAAATTGTAATAGGAATATGACATTAGTGGTCACGGTTGTGACCTTACTAGTCACAACCGTGACTTAAAAACTTGGCTGACACAAAAGTCATATGCCAGCCATGTTTTAAGGACAATTAAATACATAAAATCACGAGGGCAGGCTAGGACAAGAGAAGAAGCATGTGAGTGGGTCGGCTGATCGCGGCTTATCTTTCAATATTAGAATTGATCCTTGGAAACCGGTCAAATAAAATTTGTACCAAGGATTGCAATACAGGATGCAACCTCGGGTCGACTCTC
>JANKOD010052459.1:0-12482 GCA_026284645.1 Erythroxylum acuminatum | reverse complement strand
ATTTAAGAAAACAATTTTCTTAATTTTAAGGAGTCTAATTAATTAATTTCAATCTAATTGAAATTGATTAATCCTTATTTTAGAAACTACTTTTCTAATTAATTAATTTCAATCTAATTGAAAATAATTAATTCTAATTTTAAAAAACTACTTTTCCAAAATTAATCAGGAATCAATATAATTGTTAAACTTAATCATATTAAAAAATAATTACTTTAATTTTAGAATTGGATTTTGTTTTTAAAACAATTTTAAAAAATGTTTGGAGTAAAATTTATTAATATTACATTAATCCTAACCCGAAAACATGTCTTATTCTGATACTAGAATAGACCAAAAGAGTGTTTTAACACTGCTTTTTAGGGAAACAAGGGTGGAGACTTATTGTTGACACTAACACTCTTTCGTATCAGGTTCTCAAAGCTAAATATTTCCCTTGGGGAGACTTTTTGACAGCTCAGTTGGGTAACAACTATAGCTTAGGATGGAAAAGTGTATTGTTTGCTCAAAAAGTGCTGCTAAGGGGGGTAAGGTGGAGGGTCAGGGATGGTCAAAGTATCTTTGTTAATAGGGCTCCCTGGATTCCCAAGGTTGGTGGATTCTATCCAGACGACGGCCCTATGGCCATTCATGATGCTATGCGTGTATGTGATTTATTCATCCCTGGAGAGAGGCAGTGGGACCCTGCGAAGTTGTTGTCTTATTTTAGTACTGATGACATGTATGCTATTCTAGGTATCCCCTTGAGCATTAGCCCCACACCGGATAAGCTTATTTGGACTTGTGACAGAAGAGGGATTTACTCAGTAAAAACTGCTTATTATGAGGCGCTTGCGGATTTGGGAGACCGTGGGCAACGGGTGCAAGGCTGTGTATGGAAGCAAATCTGGTCCCTTGATGTCCCCCCGAAAGTACGCGACTTCCTATGGCGGTGTTCCGTGGCGCGTTACCCACTAAAGATAATCTGCAACACCGAGGGGTGAACGCTGACTTGCATTGCTTATTTTGCCATGAACATAAATCCATGAAGCATGTGTTCCTTGAATGTCCTATGGCTAAGGAGTTATGGCGGTTAGCGGGCATGGTTTTAACGTCCTCTTTGTTCTCTTTTCAAGATTTTTTTGCCTATGTCCTTGAGACAACAAGAAGGGATCGTGCTGCTAGAATCGGCATTCAGGCATGGAAGCTATGGTTGGCACGAAATGACACACTATGTCACGACAAACGAGTTACACCTCACCATATTCATACTCAAGCTAATTCTTACTATTCAGACTTCAAGGAGCTATTGCCTGTAGGCACTCCCCTGACTGTTGCTCCCCTGCTACCGTTGTGTTTTCAGTCGGCAGCCGTTATGACGCCGTCCTCTCAGTGGTTGGCTTTCATTGATGGCTCGATCTTTGCAGATGCAGGTCTTCTTGGGTTTGGCATTCTATTTGAAGACGGAGGAGGCTCCTTTTCATTAGCACTTTCGGGCTACGAGGAAGGCCATGGAGGTCCTGCGATGGCGGAGGCGCTTGCTCTTCGGCAGTGTTTGTTATTTGCTCGTGATGGCATGTTACGAGCAGGTTCTATTTTTACTGATAATCAACTTCTTATCCATGCTTTGAACTCCAGGTCTTTGGATTTTCCTATTTTGGTCTTATAATTTCGTACTGTAATGATATTTTATGCACTAGGGACAATATCTCTGTTGCTTGGATTAGGCGTTCGGGGAATAGAGGCGCCCACTCTCTTGCTCGGGCGTCTGTTCTCCATAGTCGCTTTCAAGTGTGAGTTGATATGCTTGACTGTATCTTGGATCATTATTCCTCTAGATAATAGCTATTATCTCTTCTAAAAAAAAAGATAATCATAAATCTATAAATATAGTAAAAAGAGGATAACAGGAACAAATTATTTTAACCAAAGTTTAGATGCTCAAAAGTGTCATTTAATGAAGTATCAAATCAGACGAATAATCTGATTCCCGCAAATTTAAAAACAGAAAACAAACAAACCGAAAAAGGCCAAAGCTTTTCAATGATTCCTGCAGGAAAAGACAAAAAAGCCTCTAAGTACGGAAGAAAAGGGAAATATAATTGCCCCTGAGAGGAACAGGTGGTGTTAGAAAAGGGAAAGTCCGTTCTCTTTGGAAGTGCAATGGTTTTCCAACTTAGACCACCGAAGTTCCCGATAGAAATTCACTGAAAGAGAGAGCTAAGCTAATGGAAGAAACTAACATCCAAAAGACAAAGAGAAAGTTTATTACCTTCTTTTAATAACTTCCTTCTCCTTTTTCTCTCATTCCCTCCCAAACAAAAGGTACGTTTCCCATTCTGTTACTCTTCCTTTTTCACTAGTCTCCGATCATTAGATTGTGATATGAGGTGTTTCATCCCTTCATGCACCACGATTCTTTCTGTAATGCATCAGATTTTTCTTTATCAGTGCGTTTCTTTATTAGTCAATGTTATGGATTGTAGAATGCGGTTCTGGTGACTGATGGCATATATATATTGCAGAGCATGAGCATGAGCATGAGCGTGGCGGTTTAACCGATCAAAAGGTGTGAGATGTGATGTCGTGATCTGGTGGATCCAAGGATGACTGCCAACAAGAATACGGAATCTTCTCAGGTACATTTCGTGTTTGCGATTTTCGACTGGTTTTTTTTGCATGTTTTCTATTTTTTTCCTCAATGCGTGCGTTGATTACGTCTGGAGTTTTGTGTATTTTGTTGCTCGATCTCGATATCGGTTTCTGCCATTGTGTAGGGAGATGGTGGCGGTGCACCTCCACCCCCTCCGCATTCGGGGCAGACCGATCAGCTGGAGTCTCGGAATAACAATATGGTAATCAAATTTGCGACTTGGAATCTTCTAACCCTTGTTTAATCTTTTTTTATCCAAGTATTGTAACGGTCAAATGTGGGGGTCATCATTGATAATGGAGTCATTAAGTATATAATAACAGGAAAAAGTTATAAGACCATCATTCTGATCACTTTTGGCAATGTATTGATCCATTCGACTTTTGCGAGTTTGTTCGGAATGTGCTGGCTTTCATATGACGCATTATGAAATACTATATTTTGATGGTAGATAAAGGATACCTGACAGTGATGTGTAATGTCGATTATGGTTTGTAAGGCTTATTACTTCACGTGGCTAGTGTTTGTCGCCTATACTATTTGTTAGTTTTTGCCGTTAATGTTCTGGACACTTGTAGTTTGATCAAGTATAATCTGTCTCGCAGGTTTTCAAGAGTGGGCCTCTTTTCCTATCGTCCAAAGGTATACCTTCATTGCGTTGGCTTGATATTTCTTCTTACAGTGAGTGATAAGCGGGCTGGAACTGATCACACGAGCCTTAAATGCTCTTGCATTGAGTTTATCTGCAATAATGCAGCCATTGTGACTCAGTTTTTAGGATCAGTCACTACTCGTTAGAAACTAATTTACTGGTTTTGGTAACTTAGGGATTGGATGGACATCCTGGAAAAAGAGGTGGTTTATTTTAACACAAACTTCACTTGTTTTCTTCAGAAGTGATCCGGTACGTAGTATGAATGTGTACTTATTGAGGATGGTCAACTTATACTAGGGGTTTCCTGTTAACTTTTATGAATCATTGAGGTTTTATTAGGGTTGCTTTTCAGAATGCTGTTCCTCAGAAGGGGAGTGAAGTGAATTTAACCCTTGGTGGCATTGACCTCAACAATTCAGGCAGGTTGGCTTGCTTTTTCAGATTGGACTTCATTATTTCCCAACTCTATTATCATGATTGCCAATGTTGCGGTTTTTGTTCTACTTTACTAACTTTGGAGTGCTTTTGCATAATCTCTAGTGTTGTCGTTAAAGCAGATAAAAAGCTCCTGACTGTTCTATTTCCTGATGGTCGTGATGGAAGAACTTTCACTCTTAAGGTGGTTTTTTTAGTTCTTCTTTAAAAAAAATGTTCCTTCTGATATTGTGTTTGATAGCATTATTACACACTTCTCTCCGTATAGTCTTCTAATTTGTGAAAGGGATGAACCTGAGACAAGTCAGCCCAAAATTTAGAATTGTCTTTGTTAGTTTGATAAAGGTAGAGTTTCCGCAGTCATGTTGCTTGAATTTTCTTTACAAAGTGGTCATTTTTCTACCTTTATATTTCTTTGAAAGGATGTGCAAGAATTTCTTTGACAAAACAAAAGAAATTAGAGGCTTGACATGGTCTGGAGTTAAGAATTACATACTGATTGTATTTGTTCATGTCTGAGCTCCCAAGTTTCCATGCTTTGCTCATTGAAGAAACAAAACTAAATAATTTAGGATTTGAGTTTGTCTTCATTATGACACAAAAACGCTAAGTTGAGTATTGCTAAGCATAGTTTTCAATGCATTTCACATTTTAGATTGTTTGGATTTTGAAACCAAGTTGATTGGGGTGATGCTTTTGATAGAAACAGATTTGGACAAAATGAAACTCCATTTAGATACATGGTAATTTATCACAAGTGCATAAGCAAGGAGGCTTGTCCATTATGTGAGTAAGAAGTTAGTGTTCTTCTGTTGGGGAATTGAGAGAGAAAAAGTGAACTTCATAAGTTAAAAACCCATGTTGCAGAACTGCACTAAAGGAATTTCTTTTCACTACTTTTTCTTTTCATGTTTAATTTCCTTCTTAGTATAATACGTTAGTCTTCTTGGTTCTACAGGCTGAAACTACGGAAGATTTATATGAGTGGAAAACTGCACTTGAGAATGCACTCACACAAGCACCAAATACGGCAGCTGTCATGGGGCAAAATGGTATCTTAAAAAATGAGCAGGCTGATGGAACTGACGGTTCAGCTGAAAAGCGTATGTTATTTGTTGCTTGCAACTAAGTTTGTAAAATTGCGTTACACGCTTCAATATTGAGTTTCTATAAAATCTCAGGGAAAGAGCACTAGATATTTTTTTATGGTCATTTAGAGACTATGGGTACTCAATAGCAACATGCTAAGTAAAAAATGGAATTCTAGGAGATTACTGATAAAGTTATTTTAAACATCTGATTCTGCATCAACAGCTCTAGTTTTCCATGAAAACAACAAATGATTTTCTTGTTAGCTTTGTTAGTCCAATGTTTTCAATTCCTTTGTCTGATTTCCCTTAGATCATAATATGACAATTTATGTTATTTTTGTCTACATTATCAATTGTGGCAATCTTTGTAAATTGCCTTTTGTCATGGTTTTTGGGGCATAAAGATCTTACGTTAAATGCTAGCCTTGAAATCCAACTCATGCTTTACTTCACTGAGATGCTGACATCTTGGCATTACTCCACCCTCTTATTTTTGTAGCAAAGGAGAAACCACCTGCTAAGTCATTGATTATTGGCAGACCAATCCTGCTTGCCCTAGAAGATGTTGATGGATCTCCATCTTTCCTGGAAAAGGCTCTCAAATTCATAGAAGAGCATGGTATGTATTACTTTCCATTATATCTGTTTAAGATGCATGTTTAAGGACCAAGATACATTTTTGCATACTTTCCTCTAGGAATGTTGAATACAGGAGATGCTGTATGATGTTCAAATTGTCATGCCTGCACTATCTGAGACTGCATGTATCTTATCCTTTTCGTGCTGCTCAGAAGGAATTTGTTTCTGCTTGTTCTTCTGTATTTGGAAACTTGGAATTAACGTGTGCAAAGATATAATAGAAGTATTTGCTACTATCTAATTGTCTGGCGTAAGTGGAAAGAAAGAGGATCTACTTCTGCACTTTCTTGTGTGGTGTCTGTATTAAGCCTAAAAGGGCATTTTCACTGTTAGTGCCATTTATTTTGATTGGTTTTTGTGCATGGAAGTTATTTTCCTCTGGATATCTTGATTGTGATGTTAACGTTTCTGTCTTTGGGCCTTTAATATCCTTATAACCTGAAATGCATGATTAACATAAAGTATATACTTTATTTTCCAAGTTATGGATCATTCAATTCTATTACTTGTGAAACAAACATGTAATTGTTAGTCTATTCGACTTTGAAATTAATTTCCCATGGGGGTATAGGCATGCATGCATGCATGCTTGCACAATTGTATTCTTCAGAGTCAGAGAGGATTAAAGTAAATTAATATGATCAAGCATCAATAGGACCTTCTGTCTGTCCTAATCCATTTACCCCTATTAACAAGTAGACCTTCACTTGACAGATCATTGATAAAGTACTGTAACTGGTTGTATTTTTATGAGATCTCCTTCATTTTATTTATGCAGTGACTTATAAAGTTGTTTGAATCTCATCAGCTAAAAAATGATTCACAGGAATTAAAGTTGAAGGCATCTTGCGACAAGCTGCAGATGTTGATGATGTTGAACGTCGAATTCGAGAATATGAGCAGGGTTGTTATACATTGATTACCATTTATTTTCTTCTACTTCCAATGCAGTTGCTGTAGGCTGTCTTCTTTCAAATTTCACATGTATGAATTTTGAAATTTAGGTATCATGAGCAACAAACTATTGATCTAGGCATGTTGACGGTTGAGTGTTGAGATATTAAGGAGTGATGAACTCCTATTTGCTCATGAAGTCCCTTCGTTGTCTAAAAATTCTGGGTTATACTATAATTGCAGGGAAAACAGAGTTTATTCAGGGTGAGGATGCACATGTCATTGCTGATTGTATCAAGGTTTCCTTTCCTTTGTTTTAGGTCACAAAAGTGTTATTTTTCTTGTGATAGGCTAGAGCAAAATTTGAAAGCAATGATTTCTTTTTCATGTTTCAGTATTTTCTTCGGGAGTTACCTTCATCACCAGTACCTGCATCTTGCTGCAATGCTCTTCTAGAAACATGTCGTAAGCAGTGCTGTCACCAATGTTTTGTTCTTTTCTTCCTTTTTTTTATGGATTTCTTATGTAGTATGCTTGCAGAAAACTTGACAACATAGCAAGTTCATCATAACTTCACCGGTTGTTGCTACAATTTCTTCAATATTATTCAAATCTTAGTCCTGAACTGCAGCCATGCTGCTTGGTTCATGTGACAATTCGTCTTTGAACTGGAATTATCAATTTGAAGAGGGATTACTTCTGTTTGGTTGCTTAATTATGCAAAATTTTTGTTCTAAAAGCTACAGGAGATGAAGAGTTTGTTTCTGAAGTTCTGATTTACAGTCTGTCAATTGTTTCAACTCCTCATATATCATCTCTGTAGCTCTAAATTTCATTAATTGCTGTAGTATATGATTACTATATTTGATACATGGGCTTTAAATTTTTCATGGTGGTATGGGGCATTCACCCAGCTTCCCTATAATACCAAGATTGTTTTCATTGCTTAAAACAGTTTTATCATTACATTACTTAGTAAGCTTCTTTATGTTAAATAACAGAAATTATTCGCATGTCTACGGGATATCTCTTGAGTTAATGATGGATCATTGTCTATCTTAAAAACTATCAGAAACTTGATTGACTACTACTTTTAATTTATGGATCCCCTTTTATGTTAATTTATGGCTCAGCAGTTGGAGTAAGATCAAAGATTGAGTGTTAGACTGCAGGATGATAGTATGTGATTATCTTCTCAAGGAATTAACTATTTAGCTGATTTCTAAGCAGAGATCTGACATTCTTTCTGTACTAACTATTAGGTTTCTTAGATGTTTTAGTCAGGCGAAAATGCAAGATCTCTTTTCATGCTATAGGTGCTGCTTTATATTCGTTTATTTTGTTTTATCATTGGATGAATTTACAATCTTCAGGAATTGATCGTAGCAAGAGAGTGAGTGCCATGCGTACAGCAATATGTGAAACTTTCCCTGAGCCTAATCGTCGTTTGTTGCAAAGGTGGTTTATCTTTTTCTGTATTGCGAAATAGGTGAAATTTAACCTAGCATAGACTGTCACTAACTTTTCCGTTTACTGTATTTCTGCTTTGATATTTATTTCTATTTGGTTATCCACCATGTTTACTTTAAAACTAAATTCCTTTTAGGGTGTTCAACATGCAACTTTTTATTGTCTTATATGCAAGTGAGATGCCATCTGTAGAATTGTTATTTCTTGACCCGAATAAAATTTGTACATGCTGTTGTTTGGGAGAGGGAAGTGGTAAGAAGATTTAGTGTTCACGGTGAAAAAACACCAAACCTTGATTGAAAAATAAGTAGACCAGCATTCTTCTGTGTTTCCAAGTACTCTCACACCTTAATTTCAGAGTGTGTGCTTCTGTTCCAGATTTATGCATGATGTGGCCTTATTGAAGCCTCCAATTCTGAAATTTTGATGAATAATTGGTTCCCAACAAGTGAATGCTTAATTATTGTAATTCCTGCTTCACCTTTATTGCACTATAAAATGAATGCCGGTCTCATGGTATTGGTTCTTGACTTCAGCTAAAGGCAAACCTGACTGTGATAACTGTAACATATGAATTTGGACCTTTTAGTTTAGGATAAAACATTCTGTTAGGGATGCTTGAGGTGAAAAACAATTGTAAAATTTTGTTCATTGAGTCATTGTTTCTTACAACATCTTTCTCCTTATCAAAGCGATGCTCTTTTTGACTGCGGCACTTATTTTGGATCAAATTGTTTTATTTTCCTTTGTTATTCAGAATTCTTGTAATGATGCAAATTGTGGCTTCTCACAAAACTGTGAATCGAATGAGTACTTCAGCTGTGGCTGCTTGCATGGCACCTTTACTTCTTCGTCCTCTTCTAGCCGGAGACTGTGAAATTGAAACTAATATTGACGTAGGTGGTGATAGTTCAATTCAACTTTTGAAAGCTGCTGCTGCAGCTAATCATGCTCAGGCCATCCTTATCACGTTACTGGAAGAGTATGGCACCATATTCAGCGTAAGCAGTTACCTTCTCTATTTTTCCAGCATGGCTTTGATTATTACGCTGAAACACAGCTTGCATTGGAAGTTTCTCTTCTACTTGGGGGATTCACCAGAAGTTGGAATGATTAGCATGGAAATATGGATAAGATATTCTGGCATAGTTTTGGAGTCTATTGTTGAAATAGCAAGATCATGGTCACTGGTTTATAACAAATAAAATCTGAAAAATTCTTATGCTGTTCCTGTCATTGAACATGTCCATCAAGTAATGAATAATGAGTGCATTTACCAAAGAAAGAGATGCGCTTTTCTTCCTTGTTATCCTTTTATGGCAGCAATTACAAAGAGTTTCTTCTCAACTACTTGAGGAATACCGTATGCTAGATAAAACAGCTAAGATGAACTTGTATAGAGGCTCATGTTGGCAATATGCAGTAGAAAAACAATGATTTGACCATATTGTCTGGTGCTGGTGGGAATCGAAATATCCAAATTGGAGAAATTAGTAGCTTTTTCATTATTTATGAGCTGACTTCATTTGGAAGCAGCTTTTACCATGTGCTTTATTTAATTTGGTACGGTGATTACAGGAAGGTTCCATGTCTCCCGGACTATATACTGACTCAGAAGAGTGTGAAAGTGAAGGAGAGGTAACTGATGATGACGAATACTATGAAGATGATGAAGAAGATGATGCCACGGAAGAGGGTGATGCTTACTCAGATGATGATCTTGAAGATGTCTCAGCTGGATCCTACAGTGGGAGTGATGGCTCTGGAAAAGATGACCTGTCTGTCAATAAGGTTTGTCCACTTTTTTTTTTCATATTCATTCTGCTTTTCTCTTTTAAATTCCGTATCTTTTTATTTTTAGTGCATTTTTCTGTGCATTCGAAGAATATTGTTCGGAACCAACCCTGAGAGCTTTGCTGAAAATTATTCAAATGCTCTTTGCTTCCCTTTTGTCTACCAAAAGCTTGATAACTCGAATTTTGAAAGGTTTATTGTCCTCAAATTTGATGTTATTCAAGCCATCAACCGATGGCCTCTCTTACTCCAATTCCCTGAACCCCTACTATTATCCATATCTCAAGCTCTTACCTTTCCGTCCTTTCTTCTCTTCCCTCTCTTACCTAATAATTGGAATCTTGAAAAGCATAATATCCTCAAAATCAATGTTACTCAAGCCATTGAAAATGGTGGCCCCTCTCACTTCAATACCAGAACTCCTGTCATTTGTATTCTGTCACATTTTATATCATTACTCCACGCTACAAGTCTTCCATATTCCAGCTCCTCCCCAACATCCTGTTCTTTTAGTGTACTGTGTTTTCACTATGCTTCAGATTAATTAATGCCTCATGTTTTGCTTTCATTTCCTTGCTTGTTTGTGTTTCTAGTTTATACATAGAAACAAGGGAAAGAGCTATATGCACTAATGAGTTAAAAGTAACAGGATGGTGACGACCTTAGCTCTGGTTCCAAGAGTTCCGAGGTAGATAATGATTCTAGAGTTGAGCACAAGTCATCAAGTTCAGTTCAAACCACATTGCTCCCTGATGGTGATGGTAAAAGAAGCGAGAAGATCACAGATCGAAGTAAGAGCGCTAATGTTTATGGTCAACTTTTAGAAGATGAATCTGTGGAAACAACTTTGGAGGGTAAGCAAACTAGTCGTAATGCACCAGAATGCATTCAGAAATCTGCAACAATAGCACATGGACCTGCTGAAAGCATCAAGCGTCCAACTGTTTGGGGTCGTACCTCTGTATGTATATGCTCATGCATTCTTTTTATGTGGTTAAGTTTCCTTTTTTGTTCAGTTCTTTCCAATTTTTCATCTTCCTACTTTGTCTCTCTCATGCAATTAGAGCACATTGTGTGTTTTAAGTTCCTTTCATTTACTCATTGTATACAAGCAATATAATTCCACTTGTAATTTCTGGTTTACCACCACTTTTGGCATGAGTTCAGGCAAGGAAGGACCTCTCCAAGGAATCGATGGATTTTCCTATTGAAGAGGAGTAAGTATTTAAACATCATTTGCACAAAAATGTAAATTCCTTTTGTATGTTATAATTTTTGCAATTCTAGTGTGATGTACTGCATGCAGTTATTATTCATTTATTCTTAACTATCACTGCAGAAAAATGCTATTTCTCTCATTTCTAAAATGCATAGGGATATATGAGTGCATGTCTATGTTATTTGTGTGTTCGGGGTGGGTACCTATACGTGTGTGAGTGAGAGATGGGAGGCTGACATTTAGAAAAGCCAGTTAGGACGCATTTACCGCCTAGGAAGGCAAGATTAGTGCCCAAAATAAATTGAATCTGGTTTGTGCTGTTTAAGGAGGTCAGTTCAAGATAAATGTCAACATAATGGGAATTTACCAACAAACACTGGGAAACTAGTAATTAGGCTCTACTTGATTCGTTTGTAACCATCTGGAGAAATTTTATGTGTGGAACTGATAATTTCTTTTAACAATGAAGTGACGCAAAGTCTAGTTGATTACCTTTTTCCTTTAAAATTGATCTTAGATTTTTTATTTCCCATAATACTACTACTTTTTCTGTCAATTAGTTTCAATTCATATAGTGGAGAATTTTGAATGTTTAGTTGTAAGGTTAAAAGAATTCCCGTTATTAAAGCCAACTCATCCTTCTCTTCTTTATTCTGGTTTCATGTCATTGCACAGTTGTACTGCCTCGTATTTTTCCTTGTTGCTATTGATCCAATATGGGATATTCTTTTTAGTATCATTATGTATGGATAATAAGCTCTTGCTATGCTAATGATCTGACCTTCTAACACATATGTAGAGCTGAACTTGAGCAGCTGGAAGCAGCTAAACTTGAGCTGCAAAACAAAATTTCTGAAGAGGTTAGAAATTAAAGAACGCATCTTCTTTCTGATCTATGTAACAAATTCCGTCTCTTCTGGAGCATTTCTGTAGCAATTTATTCTATTTTTCTTTGTAGGTTAAAAGTAATGCAGCTCTCCAAGCCAACTTGGAACAGCGAAGAAAGGCCTTTGATCAGCGGCGCTTAGCTCTCGAACAAGAGGTATGTTCAACACTCAAAAACAGTACTTTCATTTGATTCTTTTTATCATGCTTTGGCATTTACATGTATGAGAGGATTGATGCATCTCAAGATTGTGGTAACTGTAGTAAGATTGTTGCAGTTCTATCTTTAAGCTGTTCAAAAGAAACATGATTGATGTTCTTATGCCATTGACATCCCTCATTAAACTAGTAGTTTCATGTTCAATTGCTAGATTTTTCGACTTCTCTCTGGGTCTGGATTAGTGAACGGAAAATAGGCTACAGATTCCAATTCTGTAGTCTTAAGGCAATGTCAGCTCCAATCGGATGTATTGGGAACCTTTATTGGTCCAATAACATTACAAGAATATCTGGTTGAGTTTACGTGAGAACTCAAAGTCAATAAATAATTATCTAAGAAGCACGGACACGGCAAAATGGAGCCGTGTCCGTGGCAGACACGTGTCTGACATAAACACCCACAAAAAGTGTATATATATGCTTTATATTTTTTGAGAGGGGCTTATAAAATACAAAATATATATGAACTATCAAGATATTGGAAGTTTTGAAACACATCAATCAATATTTATTATATTATGAATTCTGAATTTTTTTTCTTAATTCTAA
>JANKOD010052377.1:0-12490 GCA_026284645.1 Erythroxylum acuminatum | reverse complement strand
TTTGAAAGGGACCAAAATACCTTGCTGCTAGTTTTTTTTTGGTTGATGCGTCTGGCCATGGTGAGCTGTCTATGAGGGCATAGCTTTAGGAAGCCCCACTCCCCTACTTGAAAAGATTGAGGAGTTCTTTTTTTGTCAGCATACTTCTTCATTTGCTCCTGGGCCCTATGCAGATTGTACTTCAGCTAATTTAAGGCTTCATCTCTATTCAATAAGTCTCTAGCCACTGCCTCAACTCTTGTCTCACCTTGTAAATACCGCACCTCCCATACACCACCTCAAACAATGTTGAACCCGTGGAGATATGAAAAGTTGTATTATACCATAATTCAGCCCATGAAATCCAATAGGACCAATGCTTAGGTTGTTCAGAAGCAAAACATCTCAAGTAGGTTTCTAAACACCTATTGAGAACCTTAGTTTGTCCATCCAGTTCCGGATGATAAGATGAACTTATGTTAAGCATGGTACCTTGTAAGCGAAACAAAACTCTCCAGAAATGACTGACAAACAAAGGATCACAATCACTTACGATTGATAAAGGGACTCCATGTAGGCACACTATTTCTTTAACAAATACTTCAGCCACACTCTTAGCAGTATATGGATGCTTTAAGAGAATGAAATGTCCATATTTCTAGAGCCTATCCACCACGACCAGCACTACCTCAAATCTTTTAGATCTTGGAAGTCCCGTGATGAAGTCCATTAAAATATCTTCCCAAATTTGATTAGGAATTGGTAAGGGTTGTAGCAAACTCCCAAGGGATGTTGCAACATATTTTGTCGTTGGCATGTATCACAAGACTTGACAAAGTCTTGAATAGTCTTCTTCATTCCAATCCAATAGAGACTACTAGCAATCCGTCAATAAGTGCGCAAAAATCCAGAATAGCCCCCAATAGGCGAAGAATGATATTCTTTTAAGGGATTGGAACCAATGGGGATGTAGCTGAAATAACCAGACTTCCTTTGTGGAAAAGAACCCCTCGATGCCAAGAGAAACCAGATTTGGAGTTTGGCTTCTGCTTCAATTCCTGGATAATTTTACACAGTGTTGGATCATGTTGCACCTCTTGCTGGATTTGTTTACCTTCTACCCACGTTGGAAAAGACACAATGGTCTGAAATTCCCCTTCTTCATAAACCCGTGACAATGCATCAGCCGCCTTGTTTTCTGGTCCCGATTTATACATGATTTCGAAGTGATAGCCTAGGGGTTTTGACATCCAACAGTGCTGATCTTTTGTGGTAATTCTTTGCTGCAACAAATGACGTAAACTCTTCTGATCGGAATAAACCACAAAGGGTCGTCCAAGCAAATAATGACGCCAATGGTTCACTGCCAACACTAAAGCCATCAATTATTTCTCATAGGCTGACTTAGAAAGGTTCCCTGCTGAAAAAGCTTTACTGACATAAGCTATGGGTCTGTGGTTTTGCATCAAGACCGCTCCCATTCCATTTGCTGAGGCATCGCATTCAATCTCAAAGGGTTGGGAAAAATTGGGAAGAGCTAGTATCGGGCATGTTGTCAAAGCTTTTTTGAGAGCCTCAAAAGACTCTAGAGCTGTTGAATTCCAGTGAAATCCTTCCTTCTTAGTCAGTTCGGTAAGCGGTTTGGCTATTTTCCCATATTTCATAATGAACTTACAATAGTACCCAGTTAAGCCTAGGAATCCTCTTACTCCTTTAACATTCCTAGGAATAGGCCATGTCAACACACTACTGATCTTAGCCGAATCCACTGCTACTCCTTTCCCTGAAATGATATGCCCCAAACACTCCACCGTATGTCTCCCAAATTTGCACTTCTGTTGATTAGCCACAAATTTGTTATTTTGTAAAACCTCCAAGACATTTGATAAATGAGAAAGATGAGAACTCCAATCTGCACTATATACCAGAATATCATCGGAAAAAACCAGCACAAACTTTCTAAGAAAAGATCCGAAAATATCATTCATTGCAGCCTGAAAAGTTGTCGGCGCATTAGTTAAACTAAACGGCATTACGCATTACTAGAAACTCGTAATGGCCGTTATGTGTTTGGAAAGCTGTCTTATGTATGTCGTCCTCCACAACCCTAATTTGATGATATCCGGACTTGAGATCTATCTTAGAAAAAACATGAACATTATGCAGTTCATCTAAGAGTTCATCCATCACTGGAATTAGGTGTTTATCTAGTATTGTAACCCTATTTAATGCTCTATAATCGACGCACAATCTCCAAGACGCATCCTTCTTCTTCACTAAAATGACTGGGCTAGAGTAAGCACTTGAACTTTGCCGTATGATCCCCACATGCAACATCTGTTGGACTTGTTTCTCAATCTCATCTTTGTGGTGATGAGGGTAACGGTATGGCCTTACATTGATGGGACCGTGTCCTTGCTGCAAGACAATGGCATGAGAATGTCTCCTTTTTGGAGGTAGTCCCCTCAACTCTTGGAATACTACTGAAAACTGATTCAGTACCCTTTTCAGCTCCCTCCGCTCTGTTGGGTTCAGTCTAGGTGGTTGAATTTTTGTAGGTTCAACAGCTTCTGCTTCATGAAATTCACCCGATAAACTCTCTAATAGGCTGTGTAAGGATGCTGGCCCCTCAAAGTTCTGAATTCCTCTTTGCTGGGCTGATCTAAAGTAAACATTGCCGCATAATTCTACACATCTTCCCACGTATTGAAACTGCATAGTCATTTCTTTCCAATCAACAATAACCTTCCCCAATGTTTGCAACCACGCCACCCTTAAAATGATATCCATGCCTCCCAACTCCAATATGTATGCATAAATCTTCAATTCCAATTTCCCCATCCGAATGGGAATTTCTATACACTTCACATTTTTGGTAACTTTATGGCCGTCTCCCAATCGAATTCCTAAATTCCTTGTCATTTCTACCTTTAATCCCAGACCACTAACAAGTTCCGGAGAAATGAAGTTGTGGCTTGCACCACTATCTACCAAAACTACAATGGGAACCCCACAAATGTCTCCCTCAATCCTCATAGTTTTGCTCTCCGATAACACTGCCTTGTTGATCCCAAACACCCCCATAGCGCGGCATTCTAGAGCAACCACTTCATCCTCAGTATCCTCCCCTTCAATGGCTATTATTTCCCCATCATCATTTAAGGTTTCATTGTCATCCAATATTAACAACCGTAGCTGTCTTTCGGAGCACTGATATAGGGGATGAAATTTTTCTCCACATCTGAAACACAACTCTTTAGCCTTGCGATCAATCAGCTCTTGATAGGAAATGTGCCGCAATCCTCTCTTTTTCTCCATGGATGCCCTTCTATCCCCTTCCACTCGTCTAGTCGGCGCTGCTGGGTGAGATCCCGTCCCTTGGTTGGGCGATCTGGTGTGGAAGCGGTGGCCCCTCGGGTCTCGAGTCGAACCCGACCCAGCGTCTCCTCTACGCGCTCCATAACCCATGGTATTTGCATGGCCCAACTCCGTATGTGCTGGTGAACCCAATTATGGCTTCTAAAACCAGCTTCACTTCTGTGATTCCAGGTACGATGTCAGGGAATAAACGTTTCATAGCTTCTTTGGCCCCCATACATCTCCTCCTCCACAACTCGTGCAATTTTCATCATCTGGAACCTGTTGGATGGACTAAAGGTGCGCACTCTTCTTCTGATCTCATTGCGCAACCCACTCATGAAGTAACCCATGAATTGTGCTTCCGTTAAGCGTCCCACCTGAGAAGACACAAACTTGAAAGCTTCGATGTACTCTTCTACTGAGCCCGTTTGATGTAAATCAGAGAGTTCTTCAAATGGGTTCTCAAATCTTCTTCCGCCATACCTGTCGATTAAAGCTTGCTTCAACTTCTCCCACGTTAGCTCAACTTTAGTCTCTCGAATTAGATTGAACCAGTGAATAGTTGATCCCTCCATACTCAATAGAGACAGTTTAATCTTCACCTCTTCAAAAGTCCCATGAACTTCGAAATAAATTTCTGCTCTAGTAATCCATCCCACCGGATCAGACCCATCGAACATCGACAACTCCACTTTTCTCACCGACATTCTATACTCCTCCATATTACCCAAGGACTGCTCCGACTGAAAATGCAGCTAAGAAGGTCGAGTACTCTTTTCACCAGCCATATTCGACCTCCTCTCATAGGTATCACTTCCTTGTCCCTCCTCTGGATGCTTTCCCATCATTTTACTCATTTCCATTAGTAATGCTCACTGCATCTCCCCCATGGCCATTCTCATGGATGATTGGATTTCTTCTACCTCGGCTTCTAGACCAACCATACGAGATTCCAATAGCTCAACCCTATCCGACATCTTCGGTGGCATAAAGTTCGACCTCCGACATTAATTAAAAAAAAAGTAGGAAGAAAACTATCCGCCCTTCCAATGAGTATCCAGCAGGTCGGACCAATGATAGAAGAACTCTAGTCTTAGAATACTAGAGATTTACTGTATTATTGCAATATAACTGTAATGTATATATCATTACAGTATAGAAGTATGGTATTTCTCACTAAACAGAGCATAATTGCTCGTCAGAAGGTATGAATATCCTTCTGTCACACAATATTCTCACTTTTTGCCTACCCTCATCCCTTCTCTCTCCCCCTTACATAAATCCCCTCCCCATGTACATTCTGTTATGCCTAACTAATCTGCCACCTCAGCTGATAACTAACTTCCCCCTGGCCCACTGTTCTTCCTTCTGGAATACACTTTTCACACTAACGGTTTATTTCCTTTTCTATTGTTCCTCTCATTTGCTAAATCACTCTCTCCCTCGTAGATTCTATCAGATAACTACTTAATCCAAGTTAAGTCACCTGACTCATTCCTAGAGGGGCCGAGACAACAACAGCACGTCACTAACCATCTAAATAAACATAAATCACTTCCAACTTTCTCATCCATTTATCACTAATTCATATGTTTACGTTACCTTCACAGAGACAACTTTCTCAGAAGGTTTTGTATTTGAATGTTCAAAGCAATACCAGGCCATCAGAAGAGCTTGGCCCATTCTGATGAACTGTGCTTTACTAATGATCATAACATAAAGCACATTATCAAAATTCGGATGCCGATCCAATGGCCAATCCAACTTCATAACAGTTCATTGCATTATATTTAAAAAGGTAACCAAAGTCAGCTACCCTAATTCTGCAAACAAAATAATCTTAAACAGTAAGCCCAAATTAGAAGTGCCCATTAACTCAAAGAATCGTTCCAACCTGCCAAACCTCACCCAAACTCAAACAAAAGAGAGAAATAATCGAGAACTTACTTAAGTGCAAGCTTTCTATAAGCCGTTTTGATCTCCTGATCGGTAGAATCTCTGGACACAGATAAGACCTCATATGGGTCTCTACGAATAGCTGGAGCTGACGTACTTTCAGCTTTCTTCGATCCCATGACCGCCTCTCTAGAAGAGCACCTCTCTCTATCTCTCTAAAATCTTTCCTTTTTCACAAATTCTTCTTATTCCTCCTCTCTCTCTTTAAAAATCCGTCCTTTTTTTTTAATTCTTCTTCTTCCTCTCTTTATGACCTTGAATCTGAAGAACCTTTGAATACGTATGCAAACGAAGTTCAGAATTGAACCATCATGGAGAACACGATTATACAATAGATGAAAAATCTAAGCCGATTTAGACGCAACTTTAAAGACATTCTTTGGATCCCTCTCTTTTGTTTCTCGGGAAAACCGAGACCCAAAATCGAAAATTAAAAAAACGCAAAAACAGAAAACGGCAAACGGAGAAATCCCAGAAAAAAAAAATCGTCGAGATCTAAATAGTGAATCATAAACACACAGAAAATTCAAAAAGAGAAATTTATTTGGCATTGTTTGTTATATAGTCAAGGTATGTAAGCTCTTATTCCAAAAAAATACTATCTTGGGAAATCCGATAATAAGTAGCTATATTCCTACTTACTAGAGAAGTAATAGGAGAAGCTAATCACATGTAATGCGCCATAACGAATACTATAAAATTATAAATAGATGTCCAAATATCAAGGTTTTAAAAATTAGAGTGGACCGTTCTATCCGATCAAAAAAGGTTTGAACTGATCAGTGGTTCGATTCGGTTTCACCTAATAATCTTTCTGTATAAAATTGGTCGGTTTAACCTTTTTTCGGTCGGACCGAACGGTCCGATCCGGTCTGTTTTTTAAACCTTGCAAAATCCTCTCCTTTCGTTCATCAAAACTTCCACATTTATTGAATTATTGCGAAGAACATGTTCACTTAATTAATAAGTTAAATTAAATAAACATAAAAAGGTAATAAAATAATTAAATGCAAAAGATACAAAATACAAAATACAAATAAATAATAAAGAGAAACAATAAAATAGAAAATAAGAAATAGATAAGTCAATATAGAACATATCAATTATTAACAATAAATGGTAAGATAAAAATATCTACTAGAAAAAAAACCATACAAGAGTAACTCCAAGCAGGTTTATCTACATTAATTATGCTAAGTTGAAAGCTAACTAAGCTAAACTAACTAGAAGGTAAATACTACGTAGTAAATACAAAGGATACGGTTTAATATAACCTATAAGAACACAAATGTTCTCTTTAAGAAAGATCCTTTACTTGTATTCTAGTGCACCAAATTTTCCTCAGTAAGATCCAAACGAGCTATATCATTATTGATCACTTCCCTCAATTCTTTTTAGGTCTTCCTTTTTCCTCTTACAGTTTCTAAGTATTATTATTTTCTAGCATTTTCTCGTTGGAACGACTAGGTGTCTCCTTGTAATATGTCCGAACTACTAAAGTCTTGTCTCTCTCAATTTTTCATTAATATCAACCACCTTTAATTTGTCTCTTATTATTAGATTCTTGACCTTATCTCTTCTAGTAAGGTTACACATCTTCTAAAGCATCATTATCTCCGTCACCAAAAGCTTATTATTGTGTATTTATTTGATAGGCCAACACTCCACCCCATATAACATGGTTGGCCTAATCGCTAAATAATATAATTTACCTTTGAGCTTGAGTAGTATCTTCTTGTCAAATAAAACTCCTGATGCACTTCTTCATTTGAGACACCCTGATATAATTCGATGGGCTATATCTTTATCAATGTCTCCATTGCTTTGGATGATAAACCTTAGGAACTTAAAACACTCCTTCCGTGGTATAACTTCTTATCCAATCTTTACCTCCATATCGATAGCCACTTTATGGCCCGAAAAGCTGCATTATAAATACTCAGCCTTAGTTCTGTTCACTTTAAAACCATTTAACTCTAATGTTTCTCTCCAACACTTTAACTTGACATTGACCCCCCTCTCTTGTCTCATCTACTAAAACAATATCATCAGCAAATAACATACACCAAGGTACATCTCCTTGAATATTCTTAGTAAGCTCATCTATCATAACTACGAATAGAAAAGGGCTTAATGTAGAGCCTTGGTGTAGCCCAATATCAATAGAAAAATACATAGTATCTCCTCCTACTATCCTTACTATAGTAATTGCCTTTTCATACATATCTCTTGTAACATCCTAGATCACCCGCTTACAGATATTGTCCGCTTTGGATCTTGGCTCAGCCAAGCCCTCACGGTTTTGCTTTTCTAGAGGCCTTCTCAGGAGGTCACCCATCCTGAAACTATTCTGGCCCAAGCACGTTTAACCTCGGAATTTCGATGGGATCCGGTGTATTAGACCATGAAAAACGCGTCTGTAAGGGAGAGATATCCGTACCCTTATAAGGTGTACTTCGTTCCTCTCTTCAACCGATGTGGGATCTCACACCCTCACACTCTTCACCCCCTTAGGGCCCTGCCCTCTTTGGGGTCCAGCCTAACTGGCACAACGGTTCGGGTACCGGCTCTGATACCACCTGTAACATCCCAGATCACCAGCTTACAGATATTATCCGCTTTGGGCCTTGGCCCAGCCAAGCCTTCACGGTTTTGCTTTTCTGGAGGCCTTCCTAAGGGGTCACCCATCCTAGAACTACTCTCACCCAATCACATTTAACCTCGGAGTTCCGATAGGATTTGGTCTATTAGGCCGTGGAAAATGCGTCTGTAAGGGAGAGGTATCCGTACCCTTATAAGGTGTACTTCGTTCCCCTCTCCAACCGATGTGGGATCTCACAATTGATCCCCTAATAAACATGACAATACTCGTTTTGAATGTTAGAGGGCTTAATGACCCTCTTAAAAGGCAAACTATGATAGAGGTCATTTGGGAGAAGAAGTCTCGTTGTTTAGGGCTTCTAGAGACTAAAATAAAGCAACCTTAAATGCAAAATTGTCTCAGTTTTTTGGGTGCAAATTGGAAAATCCTCTCTAACCATGCTTTTCGTTATAATGGAAGGATTATATATGCGTACAATATGAACAAAATCATAGTTCAAGTAACCTAGTAATTATATCAAAGATTGCATCTCAAATGCTAGCTTCATAGAGTGCAGCCCAATTTTGAGATGTCTATAATCTATGCCTCCAAATTTTTTTTTTCAAAGCGCCAAACTCTAGGAAGATGTTAAAGCCATATATGATAGGATATCAGACACTTAGGTGATATCTAGGGATTTTAATTGCATCTTATCTCCCATACAAGTAGAAAGAGGTAAAATCCATCAGGTTAGAACTTATAAGGAGCTACCAGATCTGGTAAAGGATGTAGGCCTAGTGAATCTAAGTTTCAAAGGAAAAATTTTCACTTAGACTAACAAGCAGTAAAGGGAGCTACTAATCAAAATTAAGTTATAAAGAGTGTTGGTAAATCAAATTTGGCTCCAATATTTCCCACTTTATTATGCCCATTTTGGTGACAACAGTTTCTTTGATCATTCTTGAATAGAGATTCTGTGCTCTTTCCCCTCTAAAATATTCAGAGCATCTTTTAGGTTTATCAATTGCTTAGCACTAAAACTAGGATTTTAGGAATTAGTTCTCGCTAAATGGAGAGTAGTAGTGAAAGGATTCAAAGCTTTTAAGATCATGAAGAAACTTAAAATTGTTAAGGCTACTATCAAGGAGTTTGTTAAAGAATGGTACAAAGGGATGTCTGAAGTTAAGAATAAATTGAAGCTTACACAACATAATTGCTATAAATATCCTCACAATATTGCCATGAGAATTTAGGAGAATCAGAGATTAAAGGAGTACCAAGAGGCTCTATTTATGTACAATGTTATTTTAAAACAGAAATGAAGGACCCTTTGTCTAATCCAGTCACTCCTTCATTTCTAAAGAAATAGGCTCCTTTAATCCAATTTCTTTCTAATCCAGTCACTCCATTTCTAAAGAAATAGGGTCCTTTAATCCAATTTCTTTCACTCTTCAATCCTAGCTAGAATAAATAGGAACAATATAAATGAACTAGTAGATAAGAATGGGATTCCACATACCAATCAGGAGATGTTATAGGAAATTACATTGGAATTCTTCGCTAATTTAATAGTGTCAGATAACAATATTACCTCCAAGTAATTCAACTTCAGTAGATTCCTTGAAAATTGAATCAGTAAGGAGTTAAAGGATTCTTTGGTGTCACCCATTACATAATATGAAATTAAAGTAATTCTTTTTGGATTGATCTTGTTCAGGGAGTGTTCATCACTAGAAGATCTATAAGTGACAACATATTGCTTATTTAGGATTTAATGAAAAATTATACATTAGGCAAAGCCATTAGATGTTGACCCTTCCAAATAGATTTCTTCAAAGTGTTCTATACCATCTAATAGAGTTTTATGCAATCCTATTTACTAGATCTTGGATTTCCTGAGAAATTTAAGGAATGTATAATGGTATGCATCACTATGACCTCTTTTAGCATTATTATTAATGGAGCTCCAACCCCTACTTTCAAAAAATCTAGAGGAAAAATGTAAAGGGATCCTCTTTCCCTTTACTTATTCGCATTAGTTATGGAAACTCTTTCCAGGATGCTCAATAAACTAATTTCCTACAATGGCATATTTCAATATCCTTATAAATGTAGAGAATTGAGAATCATTAATTTGATCTTTTTCTATGACCTTATGTTGTTATATGGTGCTGATTCACAACTTATTGAGAAAATTTTGGAAATCCTAGAGTTATTCTCAGCTTACTCTAGCTTAAAAGTCAATATAAACAAAAGTAACATGTTGTATCTTTTGATGTGAGGAATAATGTGAATTGAGTAGAAGAGGTGGATATAAAATTCATTACCCACCTTTCAGATATCTTGCATTCCCATTTCTACAGCTAAAACAAAATTTGGAGACTCCCTTCCTTTGATTGAAACATACAAGGCAAGGATTAATGCTTGCCAAAACAAGTTCATATCATTTATAACTAGGCTCGCTCTAATTAATTATGTCTTAAATAAACTATATGTGCATTAGAGTGTGATAGCGCGTCATAACACTACACAATAACTAGACCTAAAACTATAGCTAGTGATGAGTCTAGGTTGATCCCACAGAGAGTGGGTGTAATGCTTTTGAAATGAAAAGAATCAGTGTTTAGGTTATAGGGGTTTTATTGTTTTTCGAATAAGAAAATAAAATAAAACTAAACTAACGAGGTAAATTAAAGAAAACAATCAAAAATAAGAAAAGTGATGAATGCATTAGGGATCTGGTTATCGATTTAATATCGGCCTACACACATCTTAACATACTTCATTGAATTGTTATTCTCATACCTCTCTTAGTAAATATTAAGTGTAAATTAACAATAAGCTTTGTTAATCTCAGTTTTCCCTTAGATCATGTTTAATTAAAGCAAGCTCTTTAATTAAACCTAGCTATTAGACAACCTAAAGCAAACTCTTCAGATTTAATCAGACATTCGCATTATGGGTTATGAAAACAGATTAATCAAGACAACAACTACATAAACTCAGGTCATTTAACTAAATTTACATTATCCTTAATGATTCGACACCATTAGTTGCCATAAATGAATCCAAACACAACGATTACGTATTGTATTTGACATTCTATTAATGGGTTCATACACAAACAATCTAACGACAATGAGAATAACGATCATTCATATATGAAAACCACCTCTAAACTAGTGTCAGGAAGCTTAGCCCTCTGTGGCCTCCATAGGTCTCCAAAATAGCAAACTCTCTATCCCAAAAACTCCAAAAATGATTCATACCCTTTTCTGCTGTCAATGTATTGTATTTGTACTAAAAACTAGGTTTTCAGATGCCAGGTCATAAAATTCATAGGCGTGAGCATGGTGGTCACAGTCATGAATGGCTTCACCGAAGCTCACGACTGTGAGCCTTTATGTCATAGGCGTGACTCAAGTTGTCATGCCCATGACTTATTTGTCAAGGTCGTGAGTCTTGCACTCTTAATTCTTTTTGACATTTTCTTATCTCCTCTTGCTTTAATCCTTCTCTTCTTGTTCTATGAAGACAGTTGAGTACAAATCTTAAGAAGATAGCTCAAAGAGTGTGCTTTCAACTCACTTTAGCTATTATGCTTCCAAATTGTACCTAAAATCAAATATGAACTAAAGTGAATTTCTTAAGCATTTTGAAGCATTTAATCACTAAGTGTCATGGATTAAATGTATCAACAATTAAGCACATATTAAGTTCCCCCACACTTAGCTTTTAATTGTCCTTGGGCAAATCATAAAAATCAAAGTCATAACTCAAGCACTTTCATAATTTTCATATTTCATAAGAATAAATAATCATAAGAAAAGATGAATACCTTTCAAAACCATGACAAGAACTTAACATTCAATGCTTCTACTCTTGATCAATTAGCATTCATCACCTTAGAAACTGAGTAATCTAGAGGTAAACTTGAAAAAATGTGTTTAAATATGATAAATTCATAGGTACACTCAAATACCATTTATGATCATGGCATTCTAGAACCTTGCATATCATTTCATTTCTCCACTACTAGGATTCATATGCATAATCATGAATCAAAGGACTTTTCAAGGTTATAATTTGGGAAAGAGTAAGGTGAGATATATTTAGATAGTGTAGTACAAAAGAAATCAAAACTAGTGAAGAAAAAGTAACACTCAATGCAACATCAAGCACAAAAACTGACATTCATTCAAAACTGGGTACCATCAACTATGATGAACGTAAAAACTATGTTTCACAGCTCAAATTCAAGCTCTCACACCACAAACCTCGTGAAGCATAATTAATTAGAAGGGAAGACTCATAAAAATTGATGATAACAATACATTAAAACTATAAAGAGTGACCCTTCAAAGCAACATATACCTCATATTGTAATACCCGGTATCTAATTTAACTGGTGCACCGAAATAAATCAGTATTTAAGACTGATGTCATTAAAGAATTTCAGAACAGTGAATAATAATTTTAGTGACATCAAATTAATGATGTATGACATTTTTCGGTGGTCATAGGAAATTGTCCGGGCAGATGTTTAAAAACCAGAACAAGAATGGCATTTTTGTAAATAAGTGGACTTATGGAGTATATAAGGAGGTAAGTGGG
>JANKOD010052341.1:0-12492 GCA_026284645.1 Erythroxylum acuminatum | reverse complement strand
CCTATCATTTGATAAAATGATTCTGAGCATGTCTATGTGCTTCTGTTTGGGCGAGAGTGGAACCATTCTGTTCGTCATGTGCACGTCGACAAGAGCCTTCTCCCGGCTGCCCGCTTATGGCATATGAGCTCCGAAATGGACTCATTTTGTTCATGGGGTAAACTTCGATTTCCTCATTCTGTTTTATGGAACCCTCGAGCCATTTGTTGTGCATTGCATCTGTGAATTGTCAAGTTGATGCATACAAGTTTTGTAAGTTGTGAATTTTGACTGCATGACAAGAATTTTGAAAAGCAAATATATTTTTACGACTCAATAAGATATTTTCTGAGACAAGTAAAATGTTTTCAAGGCTTTTGCTTATTCATTTGTTATAAACTGTAACCCACGAGCTGTCAAGCTCACCCCCCTCTCTGTCCCATTCTCAGGTGATAGCTAGAAGATCAAGTGTTCGAGAGCCTAAAGGAATAGTTTATTTTGCTAATTTTGTAGTTCTTGTAACTTTTGTAATTTGAGTTTTCGGACTATGTTGTATTGTGGCTTGAGAGACCATTATAGCTTTGTAAAACTCTTATTTGAGGATATGGAAAATGGGAATGATGAAATTAGTTGTAAGTATGGTTTGTTGAGTAAAAAAAAAATTGAGAGTCTTATGGTTTCCCCAAGAAGATGAACCGATGATGGTTAAAAAGATTGCAAGGAACCACGCTCAAGTATGATGGTATTTTAAGCAAAAGTTGGGTTCCGAAAATGGGATCCAACATAAGTAGTATCAGAGCAAGAGTATAGGTGTTATGTTTTTCTGAGGAGTTGGATTCCAGAAACGGGATCCAACACGTTGTTTTCGTTAATCGAGAGATTACAAATATAGAATTTCTTTATCAATTAGGGACTATTAATTGGGGTTAAATGATTAGGTTTTGCGAGAGAATAATCAACCTTTTGGAAATCTAAGATCGACACTGAATTGAATAAAAAGTGGTTAAAGGAACAAAATAATGATAGAACGAATCCTAGACTTTCATATTTGATCATTTTTATTTTATTTTGGCAGCTCATTTGTTAAGTAGTTAAGTGCTCTATTTGTTTGATTAACTTAATTTCTGATTATTTCTTTTCATTCAAATCACATTTTAAAACCTTAGACAAAGTTAGGTTAATTTAATTTTAGCTAATTTCTCGTGGGATCAATACCTCAATTACTACAAGGTTACGATCCACATACTTGATATTGAGAGTTTTATATTAGGTAAAACTTGCTCAACTGCAGTGGCCAAAGTGGGTCAGAGATGGCTAGAGGAGCTCCTACTGACCTCCTTTTGTTTCACCAATGTATTAATACATATAGAGTAGACAAGTTTTAAATTAAAAAAAACGTGTATTTAAATGAAAAAGATTTGATATTTCATAGTTGAAGGAAAAATTGCGTATAGTAAATAAAAAATGTTTTGTATTTAAGAATGGATGGAGAAGAATGTTGGAGTCAAAGAGAAAAGTTAAATTATGCACTTGGATAAAAATTTTAGTTCGTCAATGTCAGACAATACCAAAAGGCAAAGGCAAGTGAGTGAAAATGAAATTGGAGAGAAATGAAAATGCTTTAGATATTTTCAATAAAAACTGTCGGTGAGTCAAAATATTTAGTTTTGATATATTAAGTTTCAATTTTAAAGTAAACAATTCAAATCATAATGGATTAATTTGTAAAATCTAAAATATTATTAATATTATATAAAATAAAATTTAGTCTAGCTAATCCAATTTCAAACAGTTGCTTAAGTTGGTTTAGGTTGATTTAGTATTTATTAGACATTAGTAAAAATTACAATGAAAAAAAATTATAATTGATGATAATATATACATTATGGTAACACTTGTGTTTTTATTATTATATTTGAGTGGATGATTCATCAAAAGTAAAAAAACAATCTACTAAACGTATTTAAGTTATCAAAATAATTTGAATTAAAAATTTTGTAAACACAACATTTTAAAATGAACCCAATTTATTGAAAATAATTGTTAGGTTATTAGAATGCCTTGCGAATATATTATTATTTCATGTGTTTTAATTAATTTGACATCGAATTAAGTACTTTAATAAAAATGGCAACTTTCTTTTCATGTTCTTCATCCACCTTCATGTTCTTGACTTCCTAGTTAATCTCCTTAACTTTTATCACTATAAAAATGCTCAATTGAGTAATTTGGGCAAGCCATGTTTTTTAATTTGCTTGGGTTATGGTTACTCCACAAAGTACTGAACTGATTTTTTATCCCACAATACTAGATGACACTTTGTGTATTTTTGGTAGACTTGATTCCAAATGAAAATCAATTAAATACATCAACTTTGAAACAATAAAGTTAATACATTATTAGCAAACTTGTTAGATCCAAAATTAAAATAATTAAAACAAAGTTATAGAATCTATATTGTTATTTGTTTATTTCTTCCCTTATGTTCTTTATGACCTCTATATTTACAGTTCTTAATTAAGTTAATCCATTCTCCTTTTCTTTTTATTAAATGCTAATAACTTAGATTAAGTTCAAAATATAAGAATACGCCAAAAAAGAAGAAGAAGAAGGTTGAGGTGCTTAATATCATCCACCACTAGAGAGAGACTAACATTAATTAAATTTAGGAAATCTCCAACAACAAATATTATCATCCATTTTGTAAGCAAACAATAATTTAATGATTTATGAGAGTAAATACAAAAGGAATTGAAAAAAACATATTATTGGGGAATTGTCACCAAATCTCATTTCTTGTTATGGGTTTTCCTGAATTAATCCTTAAATTTCTAAATTCTGATGTTTTAGATCAATAGGTTCCATGTAAGCTACCAATATGCATATATAAAATCTATCATTATTCTATACAAAAACATCATTTTACTATACAACAAAATGTCACTTTACATTAAAAAACACCATATTATACTAAAAATATCACCACTCTATACAAAAAAGGATCATCACTATATATTTAAAAAATCACTAAGCTATATAAAAAGTATCATTACTCTATATTGTAATAACCTCTTCTTTATTAAGTAAATACCACTATTGCATATAAGAAATATCGCCACTTCATATGAAAAATATCACCATTTTTCATAATAAATATCATCACTTGGTTCAAAAATACTATCACTATATACAAAAAATTATCACCACTTAATACAAATAGTGTCAATACTCTATACAGAAAATAGAATTACTCTTTATAAGAAATAATACTATTGTATCTAATAAATATGAACTCCAATATTATTTAAAGTGCAATTTCGTTTATTCATGACCAAACATAAATTCAGGTCCAATATTATCTCTAAGTGCCTAATCTTATAGTAGATAATCTCTTGATATGATATGGTAGTTGTCCATGTTTATACCTTTTCTAGAAAAACTTGTAATTGTCTTCTAGCAGTCCTATATGACTTTTGTACCTATGCTTCCTCTCAAGGAATAATGTATATTTACATTCTTAAAATAAACAACTCATTATTTAAAAAAACACCTCTTTATACAAGATATCATCACTATATATATAACTGCCATCACTATATACTAAAAATATCATCGCTCTATACATAAAATATCATTACTATATGATGTCACCTCTTTATTATGTAAATATCATCACTATATATAAGAAATGCCACCAATATACAAAAATTACCATCTCTCCTATTTTGTAAATGCCACTACTGTATAGAAGAAATACCATTAATATATACAAAAATAGTATCACTCTATAGTATAAATATCACCACTATATATAAGAAATATCACCAGTCTATAAAAAATGCAATCACTTTACCATGTAAATGTCACCATTATATACAAGAAATATCACACCTCTATATAAAAATATGGGATAACCAATCTTAAAGTGCACAAAATTTTGTGATTTTTTTAATTTAGTGCCCAGGTTTTTCAAAATTTTCAATTGAGTGACCAGTCTTTAAAAATCTTAACAATTCAGTTCAAAACGTTAGTTTTTATTAATGCTACAAATAGATAGAAATCTGTGTAGCATTTAGTAGACATGTCATATCATCAATGATAACCTTTTAAACTAAAATGTTAAAGTTTTAAAACGTTGGTCACTCAATTAAAAATTTTAAAAGATTAGGTACTAAATTGAAAAAGTCTTAAGAGATTAGACAATTTTGAACATTTTCTCCTAAAAATGTCATCATTCTATACCTCTATTATGTAAATATCACCATTGTATACAAGAATTACTAACACTATATATAAAAACATCATTAATTTATTATATAAGTACTATTGTTATATACAAGAAATAGGGATAACATATTCTAACATACCTAATCTTTTCATATTTTTTCAATTCAGTGCCTAAGTTTTTAAAATTTTCAATTAAGTGACAAACCTTAACAATTAGGATCAAAATGTTAGTTTTGTTAATATTTTATTATTTTTTAAACAAATCTTTTTTGTCTATGGCACATAGGTATCTACCTAAAAAATTAATTCCCAACTATTTAGTCCACTTTATGATTAGATGACAATTAATTTTTCATGTGATTACCTACAATCAAAGACAAAAAGATTTCGTTTGTAAATCAATAAAATACTAATAAAATTACTGTTTTGAACTGAATTGTTATGCTTATAATAGATTAATCACTTAATTGAAAATTTTAAAAGCTTAGGTACTAAATTAAAAAAAATCCATAAAAATGGGTACTTTAGAATATGTTATTCCTAAGAAATATTATCACCCTAATAAAAATTGCCACTACTGTTTTTATATCATTACTTTATACTATAAATATCATCACCGTATAAAAAGAGATATATATATATATATAGCACCCATTTATATATAACGCTACTATAGTATATAAAAAATGGAATACAAGGATTGTCCTAATTCTCTAGAGTAATGTGAGGACTTAACCTCTGATGGAGGGCAGAACTTAAAATTTTTATATTTTTCTCCATTTGCTACAAATCTTTTTTTATTTGTTCCTAACTTGTATTCATTTCTATGTTAATTTTAAATGTCCTCTTATGTATATTTAAAAGCAGTACATGTTCTTATTTCTTTTCTTTGAAAATAAAAAATGTCATGTATTTAGTTTTTGCCAAACATAAATACTTGATGATATGGATAATTTCATTTATTTTAGAAGTGCTATGCAGTGGTAACTCGATGCAAATTAAATAACTTCATATATATCATTTTTATTTTTTTTTGGAAAAGAAAACCATTTTATTAATAGCGAGAAATGGGATCAACATCCTATTGCTCGGTTCACTATGGAGCTATGGAGGAGAGAATCCGGCAAGAAAACCTCCACAGATTCAGGCCAAGTACAAATATTCAAAATATGAAAGCAGAAATCATCTAATACGGATGTAGGGAATAGCTCGTCGTTATAAGACCAAAGTACCACGAACAACCAACGGCAAATCATTCTCCTGGCTAAATTGAGTCGAAAAACCAGATGAGCCAAGCCTGGCCAAATAATCAGCAACAGTATTTACCTCGCGGTAAACATGTAAAATCGAAGAAGAAGAAGCAGTCAGTAGATCCTTGATAATTTGAAATTCAGTGTAAAATTGCCATGGCCAGCATCCATTCGTAAGTAATAAAGCCGCAATAGCCGAGTTATCTGTTTGGATTTGCGTGCCAGTGAATCCACAAGCGTTGCAAAACCTCAAGCCGTTAATAATAGCCTCCAATTCCATCTTCATGCTGCTCGAGATTCCCACATAAAAAGCTTCAGCGTAGAAGAAAAAACCGGTCGAAGATCGTACAATAAAACCCCAACCTGACTGCCCTGGATTGCCAAGCGAAGAGCCGTCCGTATTCAATACCATAACATCAGAATCAGGGGGCCTCCAACTGACTGTGTGAAGCTGCTGCTTCCTCGGTTGCTGTATCGGACAGTTGAAAGTACGTTCAACAAAACGATGATCATGGAAATCCCTCGCCATCGGACGGTGAGCCAACAAAATCCCGGTAAGTTGCCGATGCACAGTATGGATAATAAGCAGCTTATTTGGTTTGGTGTTGTCGAAAAAAAAATTATTCCTGGACTTCCAAACCTCCCACAGGATAAATGAAGGCATTATGGAGATGATCGTCTGACGAAGAGACGAAGAATTTCCCAATCGGCACCAATACAGAAACATCGGCCACAAACCATGAAAACGTGGAACAATTATTTCCAGCAAAGAAGCAAAATAATCCCAAATTTCCAACACTATAGGACAAGAGTAGAAGGAGTGGTCACAACTCTCAGAACCTGATCGGCAGAAGCAACAGATAGTAGGATACAAGACAAAACCAATACCAACCAAGAAATCAGGAAGAGGCAAAAGTGAGTTCTAAAATTTCCAAACAAAAATTGAGATTTTCTTAGGTAGCAACTTAGACCAAAGAAAGTGTGCTATAGAAGAAATGGGAGCCCGAAACCGGACAAACTCATATGCGGTGGCCAGTGAAAACAAACCTGTAGAGGTAAGCTTCCAAAACACAAGATCTGGTACATCTGTTAAAACAGAAGGTAAAGCATTCAACGCGTGAAGTTGTGCAGCAGTCAAATGATTTGTAATGAGAGGTAAACAGTAATCTCGATTTCGGATAAAATCAGCGACCGTTAATAGAGGAAGAGGGAAGTGGTGCTCATTAGCCATATGCCGAAAAGGCCCCAAACCAGACCAGTTATCATTCCAAAAATTCGAGGAGCCACTCCGGATGCAAAGATGGACTTGATTGCCGACAAGCCTATCAACAGAAAGAAGCCTCCGCCAGCTAGTTTTCAGCTTCTAGGAAATAGACAAAGAGGAGATAAACCGGACCCAATTACCAACTCCAGTTTTAAAATGCCACCACAATTTGATCGTGTAAGCCTGGACCACATCTTCTAACTTCCGGAAGCCTAAACCGTTTTCAGACACCGGCAGTGCGATTCGCTCCCAAGATCGCCAATGTCGTTTGGAGATTTCAGTGGTGCTGCCCCAAAAAAACCGTTGAAAATCCGCTCCATTTGGCTCAACACAGATTTAGGAGGGACGGTTGCCGACATTATATGCAAAGGCAAAGAAGAGAGTACATGTTTTATCAAAATGAGACGACCTCCAGGCGATAATAATTTGTGTTTCCAGTTGTCGACCTTTGTCGCCACTCGCTCTACCATGAACCGAAAAATGCGTTCTGTTTTACGTCCTCGATAAAGAGGGGATCCAAGATAAAGTAGAGGCAAACAACCTGGCTCCATATGTAAAATAGTTCGAGAGAGTTCCACCCGCGGTGAGGCCAATCCGTCAGATCGAATAAAACAACTCTTAGATTTATTAACCTTTTGACCAGTTGCAAGCTCATAATCCTCCATCAATAGCATAAATTGCTCCATTGAGCGTTTGTCGCCACGAAGGAAGAAAATCATATCATCAGCATATGCTAAGTGATTTACTGCGAGAGCGCCTCTTGGAAGACCATATGGTCGAATGCGGCCAGCTTGTACAAAAGTATTCATCCCCCTGGATAAAGCTTCAGAGACGATAAGGAACAAATATGGAGAGAGCGGATCGCCCTGTTTCACACCCCGAGAAGCCTGGAAGAAACCAACAGGGCTTCCATTCAGTAGAAATGAAAACCAACTTGCACGCAAACTACCCATAATCAAATGGATGAAAGCGTCACAAAAACCAAATTGACGTAGTATTCTGACCAGAAAAGCCCAAGACACCCGATCAAAAGCCTTCATCATATCCAATTTGAGAATCACATTACCACCCCTCGCTGGGTAGTCTAAGAAACGTGTTAGGTCCTGAGCCAACAAAATATTGTCAACAATATCTCGCTCTACCAAGAAACCAGACTGTTCTGGAGAGATCAGCTTTGCCAGAATTGGTTTAACTCGTTCTGTCATTAGCTTGGTGAATATCTTGCCAAGAAAATTGCATAAACTAATTGGCCGGAAGTCGGCAAAGGAGGTCACATGTTGCTGTTTTGGAAGCAGAATAATGAGGACACTTGCTATGGCTCTCGGAAGCGGAATCCCCGACATAAACTCAACACAAGCATTGAAGAGATCATCCTTAATAATAGACCAACAATTGTGATAAAAAGAACCACAAAACCCATCAATACCAGGTGCACTATGGGAGGAGAGACTCATGACCGCATCCTTTACTTCATCATAAGTGAGCATCCTCATCAAAGAGGCATTATCCGCCTCATCAACTAATGAAGGGATGAAACCGAGCAAACTAGTTGCTGAAGTTTCATCGATGCCTGAGTCTTGACATAGCAATTTTTGGAAGAAATCGATTGCCTCAGCCGAAATGGCTTGAGGAGAATCTAGCCACCGGCCGTCAGCTGCTCTGATGGAATGGATCCCTAGGAATGATCGTTTTTCACTTAAGGAAGCATGAAAGAAATGACTATTTGCATCACCCTCCTTGCACCAACGGATTCGGGATTTTTGAAGTAAAAAATCATCACGTTCACGTTCTTGCATAATCAAAGTCGCTTTTTCTTTGTTGAGTTCAACTAGAGTGGCTAGGGAAGGCAATTGTTCATAAGTCGTCTCATAGTGCAAAACCAGGTCCTCGGAAGCATGTAAATTTTGAAAAACATCTCCAAAATGAGACTTATTCCAAATCTTCAGAGCTGCTTTCAATCGTCGGAGCTTTAAAGAGAACCGCAACATTCCAAACCCGTCAACTGGAGCCTCCCAATGTTCCCGAACCACATCATAAAAACTGGAGCGACGAAGCCACATCCTCTGGAAACGAAAGAGTCTAGGTTTGGAGTCAATAGCCATATCAAATCGATGCAAAATAGGAGAATGATCAGATTGAAGTCGACTTAGGTTATGAACGGTTGCCACCGGAAACCGGTCGAGCCATGCAGGGGAGAAAAGACAAAGGTCCAATTTCTTCGGCATGGGTCCGTTAGATCGAATTCCAAGCCAGGTAAACGCACAACCCTGAGTAGGACGCTCCTCTAATCCACAATCAACTATGAATTCATTAAAATCATCAATCGAAGATAATTCAGGAGTAGCTTGTCCCTGATATTCCTCCAGAGAGAGAATAACATTAAAATCACTGGTAATGGTCCATGGAGTATCAGAATGCAGATGTCGAAAAGCAAGCAAATTGGCCCACAACGCCTGTCTGCCTCGACGAGTAGACTTAGCATAAACAACAGAAACAAAAAAAGGAGCAGGATGTGTATGATGTTGAACTCGGAAATGTAAAACTTGTTCATCGCCACCTAGAGTATCCACCGTAAAGTCAGCTGAAAATAAAGCCCAGATTTTATGCGTGAGGGAGACAAAAGTGGATTGGAAGTGTAGCGCTCTCGAGACTTCAGACAAAACTGAAGAATTACCCATCGGTTCTAATAAGAAAATAGCCGTCACTTTATGCAAAGCAACTAGATATTTCAAACGTCGACGTATGGGCTTGTTGGTGACTCCCTGAATGTTCCATGTCAGGCTACTAATCATTGAGAAAGATTGAAACCGTTACCAGTAGGAGCTCTCCTGGATCGACGAAGAGATGCCTCATTCACAATAGGTATTTTGTTTTTGGAGCCCAAAGGCCGACCGCGTCGGCGAGAATGCTGTAAATCATCATGCTGGGGTAGGACAATTAACAGTTGGTCAGAGACCATGCCCATTGTCGAATCATCACGATAGGCAGGCAACGCAACAGTAGCAAAAACATCAGATTGGGAATGAGGCAAAGCAACAGTAGCAAAAATATCATATTGTGAACGAGGCAAAGCAGCAGGAGGGAGCAACAAACGCAAATCGGCAGGCAGATGATCACAAATTAAATCCGCAGCAAGAGGCTTTGGAGGAGCAGCCAGAGATGGAGAAGGTAAGTCCACCTGAGCAGCTGTAGGCCGCGGAAGAGATGGGAGAAGTTCCTCAGTAGAAGGCAATGTAGGTAAGGCAGGTGAGGATGGTGGCAAATCAGGCACACTGGGCAAAACTTGAGGGGTGGGAGCAGGCAACTCAGTCGATTGTAGCATTACTGGCGGCAATGCCGGGCAAACAGAGCCACCATCATTGTCCGGAAGTTGAGAGAGAATAGCAAACCTGGATGACAGTTGGAGAGCAGCAGAGGGCGAATCTGTCGACTTGGGGGGGTCCAAACCAACAGGCTGCGGGAGATCAGAAACCAGCAAGGGAGTACCAACCATAACATCAACCGCCGCAGGCACTGGGGGTAAAGTCATTGGAGTAGAGGAGGGAAGAACGGTAGCAGTGGGGTTCTTCTCTGCGACTGTTAAACCAGAGGAACTGGGGAGAGGGTTTTTTGGCTTCCAGATTTTTGGTGCGGGGGGAACACTGGGATGGAAAGGCAGCGATGTGGACGGAGGGTCGATGGGCATTAATTTCAAAATGTTATGACTGGAAATGGCCAGGATAGTTAACATTTTTCAATCGCTAAATTGTGAAGTCAACAATTTCTATTTTAATAAGGCTTACAACATCATTCTTTCGGGGTAGGGATGGAAAAAAGGCTTAAGTCTAACTCGACATATAGTTAAAGGTTCGGTCCAAGTTAACCAAGCTTTGGGCTAGAATTGAGCTTTTTAAAAAAGAAATTGAGTTTTAGGTTAGCCTTTAGTTAAATTTATTTTTTAAAAAATTACTTATATATAATTGTTATTGTGTTTTTTTACCTTTACACACGATAAAATATCTTTTGTCAATATTAGAGGTAGAGTATGGGGTTTGAAGTTGTAGTTATCCCTCTTTGCATATGCAATCACATTCTATTGTTTCATAAACGTACACAATTGTTTAGTTCTAGATACCAAAGAAAAATATCATAAATTTTGTTAGGCAAAAGGATTTTATTATAAAGCTAGTTTATGCCGAGTACTAGTGAATGAGCCTTATTAAAGTAGATGTGGTGCTTAAAAACATAAATACAGTATGTAAAAGCAGTCCAAGGCTATATAAAGCCATATATAAATTGATATATACTAAAGATCAAATTAATTGTGCTACGTGTAAATGGTTGGAATAGGCTTCATATACAAAATTTCTCCTTATTTTTTTTTGGCTATTTGAAGTTAGCATATTTATAATGTGATGTTATCAATACTAAATTAATAAAAATAAAAGTTCAATTTAATGTAATTTAAGTGCTTTAATATTCAATTTTTTATTAATTTGAAATATCCAATACCGAAATATGATAAACATATGTTAGGATGAACATATTTTATCACTTAATACATTTAACATGATAAGTTTTGTTTTTTTAATATAATCCCATAAAAATAATATGGAAAAATGAAGAAGCTTTAAAATATTTATTTACTTATTATTAGATGATTTTATATCATAAAGGTGTTACAAGTTCAATATTTTTATATGATCATTTTATCACATGTTTAATTAATTAGAACAATAATGTTAACTTACCATATGTTATAAAACCATTTCGCTTTTATTTCTTATAGAAAGAAGACCTATATCTCCTTTTTCGTGGAAAACATTCTCGACATTACCATAAAAGAAGCCTCCCATCCACAGTAACTATGTGTATGCCCATCAAGCATGCCCACATCTTAAGAAGGAAGCCTTATACCTATACTATGTTAAACACAACTTTGGAACTTCCACCAAGCTGTCCATTCCTTATGCTTTCTATTTTTTAAATTTTGAAAAATCATTTATTGACATTAAAAATAGAGCCACTGGACTCCAAATTTGAAAAAAAAATATTTGTATGGAATTGTGATTATTGCAATAAGAATTTATTTTCCAAAATTTGGTGATTTTTATTTTATTTTACATTGGAATAATATTCCATTCATAAAGAATATGATATACATCAACAATAGATAATGAATAACATATCGTATATACTCTATAGAAAGGTTCACCCCTCCGTGATAAATACAACATCTATAAGAAATTTTTTTGGGTTGTCATACCTTGTTTTTTATTCAAACCTTGGGTTCTTCATTTCATAACTCCTCAATAACAATATTAAATCCAATACCCTACATTTCATCGTCAAACTTATCTTCCACTGCTATTACTGTTCATTGAAATTAACAACTAACTATAATTGGTAGAAATTGAGGCTATCATCTATTGAATTTTAGGAACTAAAGTTTCTCTTATACATAAATATATCATCAATTTCATAGATTATCTAATCCAATAATTTATGATAGCATACATGTTAAGTCAGAATTTTTACTTCACGTATAAGAAGATTTTGATGACAAACAAACATGAGACAGAATGAAAAAGGAGATAAAGAATAACACTTGCGAAAAGCAGACGAAACAAAAAGCAGACGTTGCAAAAAGCAGACGAAACAAAAAGCAGACGTTGTAAAAAAGCAGACGAAAGCAAAAGCAGACGGAAGCGAAAAGCAGACGGAAGCGAAAAACAGACGGAAGCTACACTACAAAAGCAGAAGATACAAAAACAGACGAAGAAAGGCGGAAGT
>JANKOD010052274.1:0-12499 GCA_026284645.1 Erythroxylum acuminatum | reverse complement strand
TATCAAAACTTTGTCTTAACTTACAATTCAATAAATAAATACACTACCCACCTGAATTTCCTTAAGCTTTAGGATTGACCACATTGTCCTTCTTTAATCTCCACGAGCCTTAATTAACCTTAATCAAAGCATAAAAGTCCTAATTAACACAAATACCAATGCTGGAAAATTTTCAAGATTGACGAAACTTGGATTTCAACTTACCGAACCTTACCTATACCTTGCCTAAGCTATAACAACTATAACAAACCTTCAAACCTAGTCAAAATTGTCACAAAACCCACCTCATTCACACTCACTACAAGCTGATTTTTTTTTTCAACTTTCACTAACCTTTCCCAACTTTTCTTCCTTCCTTCACTAATCCTTCATTCAAGCCACCATGATACCATAAACCATAAATTAACAAAAGTTTCTAATGCTGGAAAGTTTCCAAGAATGCAAACACTTGCCTTAAAACTTATCATTCTTTACTTATACCTTTCCCATGCTCTATTAACTAAAACCCCCCTCCAATCTCATCAAAATGTTCGAAAATTCTACACCTTAAGGCCATCCATGCATGCTGAAATTTTTCAAAGGATGAAACAACTTCCACCTACACTTACATAATCTTCCCTTTCCTTCATAACAACACTTCACACCAACATGCTAAAGCAAAAAGACAAAATTTTAACATAAACTATGAATTACCAAAACATACACTATGCTGAAATTTTATGGAATGGAGAAAACATGACATTTCTTCAACACCACCTTACCCCTACTTTAACTAAGCCATTAACATCATCACTCATCCAATAAAACACAAAATTCGAAATTCCTCTAACCCATAAACAACCCACGAAAAATCTGATTTTCCTAAACGTCCATAAACCTTCTTCTTTTTTTTTTATTCCTTCATCATTAACTCTCCTAACTACCATCTTTAAGCAAGAAAAACACAAATCCTAACTAGAAAACCATGAATTCACAAAAATAACAATGCTGGAATTTTCTTTCACCTTCATAACTCTTCTCTTTTTCCTTTCTTTCTTTATAAATCATTTTTCAAAACACCATTTAAGCAACTTCAACACACCATTTTTAAGCAAACCTTAACAACATGAATTAACAACACTTGACAAAGCTTTAATGTCATAAACTCTCTTCTTTCCTAGCAAACTTTCGTTGGTTCACCTCTCCTCCACTAACAAAGTCTCTTCTAAGCATGAAACTATGACAAAACCATTAATTGACAAAACTACACATGCTGGAATTTTCCTCAAGTATGAAAAACATGACTAGTTCTTTCATATAACCTTATCTAACTTTACCCATAATTTATCTACACTCTTAACATCAAAACCCAACTCAATTAAGCAACAATAAAGCAACAAAATTCGAAAAACCTAAACCCTAAGGCCATGAACGAATCTGAAATTTTTTCAAAGCCACCCACTCTTCTTCTTTTCTTGTTTTTTCTTCATCTATCATTTTTCCAACACCATTTAAGCAAGAAAAGATCAAAACCTAATCAAGAACATCAAGGAATTTTGAAATCCCTAAACCCACGACATCTTCTTATTGTCTCTAATGGAGATAAACAATCACTCTTTCTTTTCTCTCTCTAAAAACTCTCCCAACCATCCTTGAAACATAAAAGATAGACAAAACTCAACAAACCAACTATGAATTTTTGGATTTTCTCCTTACCTTTGGTGACCCACGACTTCTTCTCTTCTCCCCTTTGTTGGTCGAACCTCACCATCTTCTATTTCTCCTTGGAAAATTTCGAAACTCTCTCCTCTTTTGCTTGAAAAAATCGACATCTCTTCTCTTCTTTGTAAGCAAAACCGTGAGCTTCCCTTTCTCTCTTTCATGTGAGAGTCGTGAGGTTCTTCTTTTAAGAGAGAGCCAATAAGTTTCTTACAAAAACACATGCCACCTCATTAGCTACTAGAAGTTTCGGTGGTGTGCTTTAAAAAAGACTTCATAACTCATTAAAACCTAGGTCACACAATGCTTCACACTTTACTTCTCTTCATTTTGTCCACCTCATCACACATACACGACACACACCTATTCACCTTTCACTTTGATTTTCATTTATTTACTTACTTAACTAATAGTCTAACCTAATAAATTCGTGGGCCTCATCTTACAAGCACAACAATTCCCATTTGACTTCCTTCTTTCTTCATTTAAATGGGCTTCTTTCATTTTGTTTCTTTTCATTTTCTTCTTTCTCATTTAAGTCTAACCTAACACTTTAACTTAGTAAGTTAAGACTTAAGCCCAAGTTTCCAACTTTCCCTCCTTAAACTTTACCAAATTTTCCATTTTTCCCACCAACTTAAACTTTCTAAATTTTCATCTTTCCCTCCTTTTATTTGCAACTAAAATGGACCCAAGCCCACTTAGCCCACTTCCTTTATACTTAGCTACCAATTTTGTGGGCCTCCATGTAAAATCCTTCCTTCTTCAATTAATTCACCTTAAAATCCCTAGCCCAATTGCTTCTTCATTCCATAGGATAAAAATACAAGGCCCATCTTTATAAATTCCTAATGGGCTCTTTCAAATTAATTATTGTTTTCAAAATCTAACACCTTATAAAACAAACTCTAATTTAATAAAATTTCTTCAATTATAATCATTACTTAAACACTAAAATTCCAAATTATTCTAACACCATCTTATGCTTTTAATTAGCAAAAAGTCCAATTTAGACTTCTAAAATTCCATCAATTAAAGCAATTATCCTCAAACCTTCTTAATCATTAAATTTCTAAAATCCATTCAAGTTCTAATTAACTAATCCCCCATTACATCTCAATCACCTAAATTCATAAGATCCACAATTCATATAATCCTTATTAATACTAATAACGCTTCACACATAATTATTATCAACAAATCGAATGTCACTAAATTCCTTCATTTACTAATCATAACCTAATCAATAATCCTCGATTTATTCCAACCACAAGTAAAATCATCAAATTAAACCCTCAAAGTAATTTCAACTTGCTTAATGCAAATTGGGGCCCAACAGTTTAAGATTGAGATCATCTCTCTACTTCTGTTCCATAATCTTGGGTATTAGATACTAAATTTGGTTCTCATATTTGTAACAATATACAGATGTTAACAAGGAGTTGATCATTAAGGAAAGGCGAAGTGGACTGATGAGTTGGAAATGAAACAACAATTGTTGCATTAGCTATTTGAACTTGTAGTTTAGCTTTTCCTTCTAGCCTTGAATTAGAAACAGATAATTTTTATTACATTCCAGTTATGTTGGATTACGAGTTTCTTGGTTACTTAAAAGTCAATGTGATTATCTTACAGTGTACTCCTCCTTAACTCCATAATATAATGGAGTGTTTGGGAGGAGAAAATGTACTCTATTGGATATGGTATGTTCCATGATGAGTCATGCAATCCTTCCTGTCTCCTTTTGAGGATATGCCCTTAAAATTACTTCTTACCTTCTAAATAGAGTTTCATTCAAATCGGTTGATAGGACTCTAATGAGATATGGAATGGTAGTAGACCAAGCTTATCATACTTAAAGGTTTAGAAATGTGATGCTTATGTGAAGTGTGCAACATCTAATAAGTTACAAGCTAGATTCGATAAATGAAAATTGATGGGATATTTGAAAAATAAGTGATGAATATTAATTTTACCATCATATTCAGCAAAAGGTATTACATGTTACATTATTTATTCTTAAGAAAAGTAGTGGGAGTGAGGTGGAATTTAGAGAAGTTCAAAAACTATAAATTAACATCTAAATGGGACAAAAACCTCAAGTTGATACATATAATTTACAATGGAAGGTTCAAGATACACATAGCCTATGACTTACTATTACTAGTAGGATAAATTGTCCCCCACTAAAGTAGATCTACATATTAAAAGGGTAAAGACAATGTATTCCATATAAATGATGGGCCTACTACTCTTAAAGAAGCAATGTCTAACATAGATTCTTTAAAATGGCATGAAGCTATAATATCTTAATCGAAATCCATGTATACTAACTAAGTGTGGATTTTGGTGGATGCAGTATTTTACCTACAAGATGCAAGTAGATTTTTAAGAGAAAAACTAACATGGATGGAAATGAATATACGTATAAAGGTAGGGTAGTGGTTAAAGTTTACAAACTAAAACAAGTAGTTGATTTTGATGAAACCTTTTCGCTAGTGGCTATGCTTAAATCCATAAGGATCTTATTAGCTATAGTTGCATATCATGATTATGAAATTTGATAGATGGATGTCAAAACAATATTTATGAATGGGAATTTACTTGAGGATGTGTACATGAAATAACCTAAAGTTTTTGAACTTAAGAGATTTCTTAATCAAGTATGCAAGTTGCAAAAGTCTATTTTTGGACTTAAGCAAGCATCACAAAGTTAGAAAAACCATTTAATGAGACAATTAATTCTTATAAATATATGTTTCATCCATATTTTATATATAAAAAAATATTTTATAAAAATATGGATGAAACATATATTTATAAGAATTTTAGTGCTAGTGTAATCTTTGTCCTAGTGTTATATGTGAATGACATATTACTAATTGGAAACAATATACTACTGTTGCAATCTGTAAAGATTTGGTTGTCTAAGAACTTCTTCGTTAAGGATATGAGAGAAATAACCTATATTATGGGAATAAAGATCTATAGAGGTAGATCAAAGAGGTTGTTTAACTTATCCCAATCCATTTACATAGACAAAGTGCCGAAGAGGTTTAGTATAGAGAATTCCAAGAGCAGATTCTTACCTATGTTTCATAGGAGTACCAAGAGAGAAAAATGGATTGCATTTAATATGCTTGAGTAATTAGATCAATTATGTATGTGATGGCATGTACTAGACCAAATGTCTCTTATACTTTGAGTATAATGAGCAGGTCTCAAGATAATCATGGTGATGGTTACTTGATTTTTATGAAAAATATCTTAAATTACTTAAGAAGGACTAAAGATGTTTTTTTAGTCTAAGGTGGAGTTAAACTAAGAGTTCAAGCGTATTTATATGTTAGTTTTTTGTCTACTATAAAAGATAGCAGGTTGTAGTCAAGGTACTTCTACATTTTGAATGGTAGTGTGATAAGTTGAAAGAGTTTTAAAACCTAATTATTACTTATTTTACAATCGAAGTAGAGTACATTTTAATTTCAGAGGCAACAAAGGAAGCAGTTTAGATCAAAAAGTTTATCACTGAACTTGGAGTGATTTCTAGCATTCTTAAGCCAATAGTATTATACTATGACAATAATAGCACCTTTGCATAAGCAAAGGAACCAAGTTCTCATCCACAATCTAAATATATACTCAGAAAGTTTCACTTCATCAGGGAGCTAGTGGAGTAGAAAGGCATAACATTAGAGCAATTTCCCATTAAAGAGAATCTTGCAGGTCCTCTCATTAATCCATTATCTTAGAAGAGACATGATCAACATATAGGGGATATGGTATTAGATACATAAGCAATTGGTTTTAGACCATATGGGAGAATGTTAATTTATACCCTTATAGCCAATCGATTGGTATCAACTTTGTGTATGACATTATTATTTAATTAATAAAGACATTCTTTATCTTTGTGTATTTTGGTAATTACATTTAATATTTGAATTCCAAAGGTTGAATCTCTAGAATAATTAATGTGCAATTGAAATCATGATCAGATTTTAATTATTATATTAAATTTTTATTTATTTATTATTCCTAAATTGTTCCTAGTTGTAGTTTCATCAAAATCGGATATTGATGAAATGATAAAACTAACACAAATTTTGTTTCTTTCCTATAAAGAAAGTAATTAATCTTATAAATTAAAGTATGGAAATACTTAAACAAGTATGTGGGTGCTTATTAGAGAACAAATTCACTGAACTGACTTGATTATGAGGATCCCAAATAGAATATTAGTTATATGTTTGTAGATTTTCTCATTATGATGGTTGTATAATTGATCTTTAGACTTAAGATGACCAAAGTATCTCATGTGAAAACTACTACGTTTTGATGCTACTTATGACCTATTCTAATTAGGGTAGCTCAGTCAGTAGTACTTGGATACATTATGAATCATAAGGAGATAATTGATTACTCAATAAAAAATTCGTCACTCTAAAGTAATTAGAGATAATGTTCTAATATTATTACTTATTAATGATTTAAGGAATTCTTTAATAGAGTGAATTGACATTGAAACGTTTTTTTAAAATATCAATTATAAATCAATTAGTAGTTAGAAAAAACAAATATAATTGGATTTTAAAAAGTAGACACTACATCCATACTCTAAATCCGATTGGAATATTCTATGACGAAAGGATTAAATTATGCATAGATAGGTTGAGTCAAACCACTATGACATCCCTAATATTTGGGTGGTCATAACTTGTTGTTAGATGTCAGTCCTGATCTATAATTATAAATCATTTACTTAGAGAATTAAAGATAAATTAAAATTTTTAATTTATCTAATTCTAATTATGAATTAGAAAATTTAAAAATTTACAATCATCGTCAACATATTAAGAACTTAATCGATAACATATAAAGAGCAATTAAAAAGGGAAGATTAATTTAAATTAAGTTAGACTTAATTGTAAAATTTAAGAAACTTTATGTATCAAATATGATATATTTAATTTTATTAAAACTAAATTGTAATTATAATTAGAGTTTGATTTTAATTATAATTAAGAGATATAATTTTGATAAGAAATAAAAACCTAATGTTTTTTTATAAATAGGAAATAAACGTAATGGAGGTAGCACTCCTACTTATTTTGTCTCAAATGTTGAGTTATTTTTCTCTAATTTATAGATATTATTAGAAGTTAGATTCTTGGACAGCTCGAGCTTGATACTTGGGAAAAGGTTTTTGCAATAATTTAAATTAGATACAATTCAATTATCATTTATGATTCATGTTTTTCAAGTTATTTAATTATTAAGATTCGTTTAGAAATTGTAAAATTTTATTTTTTAGCTATGTGATAGATGGATATTTGACTATACTTGTACACCCATATTTGATATATTTTGCTTGATATTTTATGCTTTTGTTGTATATTTGGTACTTAATGTGTTCCAAGTGTATTTATAGGTAATAATTGCCTTCATGGACTTAAAAGAGAAGAATTCAAATGCAAACACGACGTAAAATGAAGAATTGAAAAATCTAAAGGAATGCACGGCCGTCCATATTAACCATGCACTTTCCCTTGCCCACGCATTTTCATGATACCAAGCAAAATCAAATTATGCACGGTCTGATGCACGATCATACATTAACTAAAAATTTAGAATTTTATATAAAGCAACGTTTCAGCGGCAATTGAAGAGAGGAGATTTTGGGAGGTGATTCCAGACTTGGGGTTCATCCAGAAGGGACAAGTTTGGTCCAAAGAAGTGGAAAACATGAAGAAATCATCGATAAATCCATCAGAATATAAGATCATACCTCTACATCGCAAGAACATTCAATAGAAAACAATTAGGGACATTTAGAATTATGAACCCTCTGTTTTCTATTTGTTTTTCTTTCAATGTATGTTTTATTTCGTGTTCAATTATATGTAACTAAACATCCAGTTAGTATTTAAGTTAGATGAACCATATTTTGATACATTAACATGTGTTGATTTTTCTATTAATGCAATTGATTGATTGATTTTTTGTGATTCAATTACTTATTTTGTTTATGTTTTAGTGTTCTGAAATATTAGACCATAATCTAATTTCATACATAGCGATTGAGAAATCCTAGGTTTGAATAGATCCATGGTAATTGGAAAGAGTTAATTGCAACCATAGAGATAGGATGATATAAATCTTTTGGCTTAGAGTCAAACCAGTAGAGGGATTTATAAAACAGTAACGCAATCCTATAAGATTTAACTTGAATAATTCAGTTAGAAACCTTAGGATTAGTTGTTAGTAGACTCAACATTATCTACTAGCATACCATAGGAGTCTCTAAGGATCAATAAATCATCAACACAATTGCATGATAAAAGGTCAATCTGTTAAGGGTTTAGGGGGATTCAAAACCTAGATACTAATTACTCGATATCGATAATTTCCTAGTGCTTCCTAAATTCTTTGTTCAATTATATTACTTACTTTCTTTTGCTTACATAGTTTTAGTTTCTTTTAATTAAAAAATCAATCTTTAGGCTAAATAATAGGCGAAGGGTAATTACTAATACTCATCGTTTTTGTGGGATCGACCCGTACTTGCCAATACTAGCTATAGCTATGTCATGCACTTACGGTTATTACAAAATTGACCAACTCAAAATAGATCAATCAAGTTTTTGGCAATGTTTGTAGGGACTTTGATATTAGTAAAGCTTGAATGCAATTATCCTAGTCATTTTATTTTGTTTTGTTTTATTTACATTTCTCTTTTATTTTCTTTTAATTTTGCTTTTTGTATTTATTTTATTTTGTTTTATTTATTTTATTTTATTGTATCTTATTGTATTTATGACTTATTAATTTAATTATCTTTTGAATTTCTCTGCTTGATGGCCAAGAAGAGTAAACAAACACCGAAGGTTCTTGTAATTCCACACCTAGATCTTGTAATTATCTCCTGCATTAAATTACTATTTCATAAACCAAGAACAACTTCCTCCTCCACAACTATCCAAATAATGAATTAATCACAAATCTAAAACCCTTAGGCACACGAAAACATAATAATTTTACACATGATCAATCTATCTCAAAATTAACACAATAGTCAAATCACAAGTCTTCCGACTAGGAAAGACACAGAAACAGAAAATGTCCACGACGAAACAGAGTCAAAAATGAGTTTTGAGCAACACATTTCCAACTCTAGAAACAAGAAACGTTACAATGCAATGAACACCCAAATCAGGTGAACAATTAGAATTGGACATAGAACACGCAAATATCGCTAGAGAAAAACAGAGGTTGAGAGCTGTATAAATGCACTCTTAGGATTGGACCCTCGTGCTCGACAAATCGATCAATGAGAGTGCCCATACAATAATTTCATAGGAAGATCACTCCGTTGCGGAAACTCGCCAAGATCTGTGGTCTCCTACTGTGAAAACTCAAGCACTTCACTCGATTATTCTTTATCTCGAATTTCGTCATCATTTTCTTAACTATCTATCAATGTAATAACACCTGACCGAATCACCAATCCAATAGTCTTTAAATGGACCCAAACTAATTCTCCAACATTCCTTTTAAAAGCAAATAGAGATTGAGATTGTACGTACTGAGCTCCAAGACCATTAGTGCAGTTAAACATATCAACTAACAAGAAGAAGAAGAAGTAAGCACCTACGGAGGCTAATGGTTATAAAGTTTGGACACAAATTAGAAGGAGGAGGAGGTAGGAGAGAGAAACTTATAAATAATTTAAATAAAAAACGTCAGCAATGACTTGGCACAGGGTATAAAAATAATAAAAATTTTAAAAAATACCAGGTTAACGCTGACCTGACACTTAACAGAGGGGTTTTAATTTTCCATTAGGGTGGGGTTGCACTTTAACGTTTTTCAAATTTTAGGGTTAGAATTATTCACTATGGAATGTTTGGGTCAAACTTGTCGATTGATTCAAAAGTTAGGGTTAAAAGTAACCCTTTTGCCTTTATTGTAGGAATTACGATTCATTATCATAGCCACAGCTCACACTAGAAGGATGGAGTGGCTAGTACATTTATAGGAGCCATAGTATGCCTTCGCGAACTATGACATCACCACATGGGAGAGTGAGTTGTTCTCACATGTTTTTAGAAGCTAACCGATATTCAAACCGTGTAGCGACATTGGTCGGAGTTATCAGTACAATCATGAACAATCAAGCATGTACAATCGACCTAAAGACGCACTATACAAGAATATATACAATTCAGAGTAGAGCAATTGTTATACTTATGGATAGAACAATTACGCTCCGGCAGGATATTTACAGCACCAAGCACCTCCAGTTAATGAGCCAACTCTGAAAGATAAATTAATGGAAACCCTTGCTGAAATGAAAGTTAACTAACGTGTATTTGAGAGTTAAGAAAAGAAAAAGTTGGGAATGGAGGGATATTTTAAAAAGAGCTTCTAGAAGAAAAGAAAAGTATTATAGATTAACTAATGGAATGTTTTGTCGAAAGAGTAGCTAGTCAATGTGAATTCGATAAGAGAATTCCTTCACTTGCATATGACGAGTATAATTTGAGCTTCTAACCATTTTAGAGTGAAGAAGAGACAACGGCCGATTTCACAAATAAACATATATTTCAAGAAGGCGAGGAGGTAACTACTGTTCTAAAAAATATGATGATCGAGTTTATTCAAGATTCAAATGTGAGGCTTTAATAAACGGAGGCTTGTATATAGAATATGGTGAATCAAATCGATTATATGGTGGATATATTATTTGACAAGATGCAAGGGAGTTTGCCCAGTTCTATTGAAACTGGTATTATTGACCGAGAGGCAATCACCCTTAGTAGTAAAGAAAAGCCTCCTGAAGAAGAAGACAAAGAAACCTCCATCCAAAAAGAGAAAGTAGAGGATTGGAAGAAGATAATTGAAGAAGATGAACCAGAAGCCTTTGTTCAAGAAGAAGAAAAAGACGAGAGGATAGAGGAGGTTAAGGAAGAGCTAGCAAAGGAACTGAGAAAGGAAACTACTAATGAGGTGCCAGTAGTGACCTTAAGTACGGAGGGTTCCCACTTCCTTAAAGACAAGCTGTTCGACCTAATCAACGATTTAGGAAGTTTTGTTATTCTCTCTTTCATTAATAGTTTGTCATTAAAAAGGGCATTATTGCTTGAATTAATTTTATTAATTTGATAAATTAGGTCTTTGATATTATTTTGCAATAGGTGGTTTGTTTACAGGCTATGAAACTGTTTTGTGGAGAAAAGAGTGGAAGCAAGCTGTTGATTATTGATCTAGGATGACAATAAACATACAGGTTACATCGAACCATCGACGTTAAAGAAGCGCTGCATGGGAGGCAACCAATGAGTTAGTTTAAATTTTATTTCAATTTTAATTTTATCTTTTGTTTGTTTTCTCTTAGTATGGGATTTTATTTTTTGTTATGTTATTTCTTTTGTTTCCTTTTATCCTTTTCTTTTATATTTTGCAAGGATGTTAGTTTCATATTTGATGGATCAAAATCAAAGAAATCGCCACAATCAGGAAAGTACCAAACAACCCTCTCGCTTGCATATTTGATTGTTTTATGTACATTGAGGACAATGTACAACTTTAAGTCTGGGGATAGGTTGATTGAATTTTAAACTGATTTCTTCAAGTTTATTATAATCCTTATTATAAATTTTATTAATAGATATCTTGATTGGTTGAAATATGTCCATGAATACTATGTTGTTGTTAAATATTGACTTAAATTGGTGTGTAAAAGGATGATGGTTAAAATGAAATAAGCATTCTAAGTCATATTTTTTGTAACCATTGAAATTTTCAAGTTGAATGAAAGTGCATAGTATTTATATAAACATATACCCTTTTTTTTTTAGCATTTGATCCTAAAGAGCAAAATTTCCAATCTCTTTTTATTCTTACATGTGTCATATCATGTAAGCAGGATAATTCTAGAACTTGCTTTTATTATGCATGTTGAGACCATATTTGTTAAGTTAGAAACATTGACATGATAAAGGCATTTCAATTCACCAACTTTTTTTAGCATGTTTCTTTGAAATTACCATACCTTTAAAGTTACCTTTAGAAATAACCCAGTTGGGCCTTAGTCTATTTCATTGATTTTATCCACATATTAACCTTATTCCTATTTTTCTTTAAAGACCTATTTATCATTTTAAAACCTAAAGGTTATTTACTTTGTTTATTTATTGAGACTTGAAATTTGTGAAAGGTCTAATATCTGTTGAATTATGGTACTGGATGCTCGAATTAAGTTGTGTGAAAAAAAGAAGAACAAAAGAAAAGTAGTAAAGTAAGTGGTACTAATACAGTTGCACCAAAAGGACCTGTATATAGTTGTAAACAAGTCTTGAAATATATTGTGTAGTAAATTTCCTTCAATTTAACCCTTTTATTATCCTAATCATACTGTACCTAAATCCCGTTACAACTTTATAAAGACTTTTTGATTTTTATTTCTAGTTTGTATATAAGTGGTGGAGATGTGATTTTATTGCAAGCCTATGGTAATAGTTTTACCATGCATTGCTTAAGAGCTTTGATGCTTTTCACCATAAACCCTTTTGAGCATTGAGTGAAACCTTAGTGAGAGTGCAAAGAGATATGATTTTGATTTCAATCCGACTGTTGTTGTGATTACTATTAATATTGTTTAGGAAGTTAATTTAAGACAACCTGACTCTAATTGTATGTTAATTTGATTCAATAGGATATGATTGTAGGTGTAAGTCGACTTGTGCCATGTGTAAGTCGACTTATTCCTGTTCGGTACTGACAAGTCGCCTTGTTCATC
>JANKOD010052043.1:0-12521 GCA_026284645.1 Erythroxylum acuminatum | reverse complement strand
CCCTAAGTGATGTACTCACAATTCAATGACTGGAGTTTGGGAAGAAATCTATCAGCTAGGTCTATGGCGTTTGCTATGCCTGTAAAAGCAAATATGAATAATTCATATATTAGCTTGTTGTATAAATGATCAATGATTTCTTAATCAGATACTTGCTGCAAAAAGTACCTATCAAAATACATCTAGAAAATGGTAGAGTTGTAAGCATGAATAAATCATGAAGGAGGGTCCGGTCCTTGGTAATTAAGTAATCCAGCTCATCAGCAATTATTACCCTACAAATAAGATATCTAGCATTCATAAATTGCTCTTTGCGGATTAATAAACCTACAAATGACTCATCCTATTTAACCATATTAATATTCATTTCAAAAGCTTAAACAGGTAAGTTATATTGCTAGAAGCATAAATTTTGACATCATTTTCAAACTTGATGACTGTAGCTCTTGAGAATACAAATTCTGAAGATGTTGTAGGTGTGAGATAGATCTATTCATATTGTCCCTTCGTTTAATTTTTCCAATAATTTGAAAAAAAAATCAATTTGTAAATATGCGTCATAATCGATAGCATAAAGTCAACAAATAAGTACATGATATTTCATACCTTGCTAAAGATTTCTGATGTCTTTGTCAGAGAAGTACAATTAAGAGCCACTATATCAGGGGGCAGACAACCTGACTAGAATAGAGAAGTATGCTAACAAGTGACTCTGAACAGGCAAACACCCTACAAAAAGTTCACACACATTTTGTACTACATATATAAAAGCCTGTTGCAATTTAGACCAAATATCTACAAGGGTGTGTAAACTGCCTTATTTTGGGTCTTAATTTCAAAAATAGCTAAGAACCTAAGCATCAAAGGCAAAAAGCTCAAAGAATGATAAGCTTAGAAAGAAACAAATCTCATAGAAAGTGATTGAAAGAAAGAAAGATTAAGCAGATAAAAATGCCCAAACAAACTATTGCTGCATGAACATATCCTACAACCCACAGGAAATTAATTTTATCCCTTACCATGTCATCGAAGATGAAAGGAATATAAGCACTCTCATAACTACATGTTCATGAATTTAGAAGCTTACCTCCTTATACACATCAAGGGGAAGTGGCAACCTTCGAAACATAATCCAAGCTTTTATAAATTTTAATTTCATCTTTTTAGCAATACTGGAAGCAGATAAGACCTGAATAGGTAGTAGCCACAAAAGTTTATCTCGCAGAATAAATAGGGCATATTCAATGAGTAACATACAAAACTAAGATTACATAGATAAGAGGTACTAGAAATGACTACAGAATAAAAAATGATTACCCACATTGTTGTTTCGTCTATCAGACTTGTTCTGTTTATCTTCTGCTTTTGGCTGTTCAGGAATGGATTCTCTTCTGGACTCCTTACCTGCTTACACCAATAAAACCAAAGACAGACAACATATCTTTCCACAAAGAATAATACTACTAGATAAGAAATATAAATTTGAGTTATTCCTTAAGAAAACTAAAGAACAGGGTTCTTCCATCTTTCCAACTTCAGGTTTCTTCAGACAAAGTCACTTCACGTTCCTGAACTCCGGCGAATGATTCCTACCAAAAACCTGTTTCTTCAGGTGACCCCAAAGTTCCTTTCAAACTTCAAGATCAAATCACATTAAAAAAATTAGTAGTAGCTTATTACAGATTTTTCCGACTGTTATGAGAAGCAGCAACAGAACACACACACACACACTCCCAAATATATATATATACAAATATCACTAGACGATGATCGAGGTAGAGGATTAAAAACCATAAACCTTCGACTTCCACACCAAGAACAACAAACAAAGAAATAAATGAACTAAAAAAAATGAAGTAAGCACCCATAAAACCCATGAAACCCCAGTATACACGATTAACAAAAATCGTAACTTTGCACATCAATCAATAGATTTGCTTTTGTAATTACAATAATTTTTGTTTCTTTTAGGGTTTCTGTGATGGGTTACTGAGAAATAATAGCAAAAGAATAGGAAATGTAAGCTGGGGTTTCCAATAAGTTTCACGGATTCGCTAATGGGGTAGTTTTATGGGATTTGGGTATTTCACGTTCTTGAACTATCAGAATGGAGATTGAGACCTCAAAGAGACCCATAAAGGAGAACATGAAAAAGGACGCAATATGGAAGAAGATGGAAGAAAAAGCATAGAAGAGAAGATGCAATGAGAGAAAATAAAAAAACCAAGAAACCAAGATAAGAATCACCGAAATAGCTTAAGAGCAATGAGCTTGAGCAGTGAGTCACTGGTAGTTCAACAAATCCTCCTCTTCATCGTCGAGCGATTTCTCTTTATTCGCGACGTATTTGTCGCCGCATGACATATGATGCTAGAGGTAACGATCTGGGTTTGAGAGAGGGAGAAAGAAAGATCCATCACATATGATGGTAGGGATGACGATGATGCCGAAGCCGGCGTTGCAGCAGAAGCTAGGTTTGAGAGAGGGAGATCGATGAAGAAGAATGACAGAGAGCAATTAGTAAAAGAACATTCGAGAGAGTGTAACGTATTTTGACTGTCAGATGAAATGGACGGAGTAGATTAATTGCGTGGTCATAGTGAACTCGTCCTTAGTATATATATATAGTATATATTATATACATACAAAATATAGTATATATTATATACATACAAAATGATACTTCAAAGATGCCAATAGAATTGTTGTCCAATTTTACTATGGGATTGAATCAACATAAATGATGTCTTATCATCCATCTAAATTAAGTATTACCTTTATTAGGGATGGAATTAAGCCGGACCAAGCTTAGTCTTCTATTCATTTATGTCTAATCTAAAAATTTATATAAAGGCCTGAGTCGGACCACACTCAATCTTCTTTTTATTTAAGCCTGATCTAAAATTTTATATAAAGGTCTAAGCCTGACCTAAGGTTCGATCTGGCTTCGATTTCATTGCTTGATCTTCGAGTAAACGCTTAAGGAATTAAACAAGAACAACGAAATTGAGAAAGAACATTCATAGCCTTGACATGAATACTAAACTTAGAAACTCCCCAAGTAGAAATTGAAAAGATATCTAATACCACACTTTTTGGGAATTCTTTGTATGAAATAACCTATGTTTTTAGAAAAAGGGAAAAGAAATGTTGGGCATGAATTAATGGAATGAATAGACACGCAAACAAATAGTTGGCTTTGGGTAAATGAGGAAATGAATGATTCGGTTACCTTTGGGTCAACACAAGATCAAAGTTGTCTTTAGGTCCATTAGAGTGAGAGAGAAAAACATTAGAGGAGGATTATTGAAGTTGGCTCACTGGCTAGCAGTGTAACATCCCATGGCCCTATTAAAAGTTAAAACCTAAAAATACGGTACATGTGAGATCAATGAGATATTAAGAAAAATGAATATTTCATGCTCATGCATAATGTTAGTATACACGCACGTAAATTTAAATTTTTGCACACATTAAAATGACTGTACATGCATTCACTGACAAATGCCAAGTATAATTGATTATAAATGTGATTATATGAGAATTGTGAATTAAATTGTATTGAAAATCGATGTGAAGAATATTTGTATTGATTTAGAATTTTTGGCAAATTTTGGGGGGAAATTTTTGAAAATGTTGAATATTATCAGACTAGGAAAAATGTCACTTGGCAAGTAAATTTATGAGGGGAAATAGAAATAAGAAACAAAATGATATTAGAGAAATTTTGAAAATGACTTTGAAAATTTGGAGATGACTTTAGAATTTGTTAAAAGATGTTATTAAGAAAATTTTGGTGATAATTGGAATAAAAAGATGAAATTATGGAACTAGTTCAATAAGAACTAGTTAGTTGAGAAACTAGTTAAAGTCTTAGGAATTAGACAAGTGTCCAAATCTTAAGTTCACGTTTCTTTTAACATTTAAAGACAAAGACACTGTTTTGTCTTGTCTGAAAAATATCTTCTTTATGGTTTTCTTCTTGAAGCTTCTTCCACTCCTTTGGATCATGTTTCATCAAACCTCCACCAGAGTTAAACCTTGTTTTCATCTACCTTTTTCCTACTCCCAACTTCAGTTTTCTTCCATTTGTTTCAAAAAAAAATCGAAACTTGTCAACCTCTACAATGGTGTACGAGAGTTGCGTGAAGATTAGGGCGTTTTGTGATTTTGACGAAGTTGAAGAATTATCAAGTAAGTATTGTGTAAATCCTTATGAGTTGTATGATACGAATTAAATATGGTGAAGTATTTGTCATGTCATATTCATGAGAAAAATGGTTATTTTTAATGAACACCGTATATGGGCTGAAATTGTGGATGCGTTTATTTTTCATATTTGATGAGTTAGAAGGCATAAGATAGTGTTAAAGTGATTTTTGAAGTTGAAAGATCAGTGAAACCATGCATAAATTAATGCAGAAAATTTATGAAGAAAAATTGATGAATGCTCTATTTTTTTTTCACTGTATTTATATATGTGAAGATTTTGATGATTTGTGGATGAACAAAAAAAATGAATTTAAAGTTATGGAATAGGTATACGATAATGTTTAGAGATGAGAATGAATGATTAAGATGAAAGTTAGAGGAAGAGAATGAAGAATATGCATAAAATGGAATTGTAGAAAAATGAGAGAAGAAACGCAGAAAAGCAAACGTGAATGAATTTTCTGTTTTGATGTATGTGTTTTAAACTGGAATTCGGAGTTGATGGTGAATGATTTTAGTTGAATGGAAGTCGAAAATGAGAGTAGAATCAAATTAGAAATGTTAGATAGAGAGAATGAAGAAAAAAGGATGAATAAAATGTAGAAAAATGAAGAGTTGCGTGAGTGATTTTTTGGTATGGATATTTGGGTTTACTTATGGTTTTTAATTTGTTTAAGAGTGTGTTGATCTGAAATAAAATTCGGAAATGAAGTGAAATTAAGGGAAAATGGAGATAGAAATGGAAGAATTGAGAAAAAGGAAAGAAGAAGAAGAAGTTGTAGAGTTCGGAAGAAGGAAGGAGAAAGAAAAGCATGCTCGTGCTTTTGTAAGATCATGACTTTTCTATTAAGTTCGAAAGTCACGATTGTCCTGGAGCACAACCGTGACTTTTGAAACTGATTGAAAACTCATAATTGCGCTCATGTACGATCGTGACATTTATGTTGCTGGAGGAAGGCATTTTTTCGAACATCCTGGATTCTTTTGACAATATCTTCTTCTCCCGACCTCCAATTTATGTGGGACTTAAACCCACAGACTTGTAACACATTGATTTACATCTCCACCAAAAATTATAACCATCTAAAATTATTTGGAAGATATTGAGTGATAAATGTGGGACAAAACTGATGAGGAAAAATCTGGAAATTTGTTTTAGAGATTAGGTGTGCACTGCCGTGCGTTAAGGTTGCACGACCATGACTGGTTGGTGTGTATAGGCATGAGTTATGGTTTCACGCCCGTGACTTATTTATTTTGGACAGTCGTCACTTAATTTCAGTTGGGTTAAACAAACCCGAGAGGTTCTTGTATACCGAACATCCTTCCTTTTTTTACCTATAACTTCTTCTCTAGACATCTAAATCACATGGGACTTGAACTAATAGACTCATAAGACATTGCTCTTCATCTCCATATAAAAGATTATAGCCATCTGAAATGGATTGATTGATGATTTCAAGATGAAAATGTTGACTATGCTAGAATATGATAACCAGAAAGATTTCATTGAACAGGACTTGGTATTTTGACAATATCTTGTTCTGTAGTTATCTAAATGGAATGATTTGTAATTTGGAGTAAACTAGAGACATAGAGCTACAATTGGTTTGAAGAAATCAAATTTTAATTCTATCTCTATAATTCTAAAATCATACTTGAATTTTGGTACAGAATCTGACTTGAGTGTAGTTGTGATTTGAAGGAAATGAGTAATAGGTGTGTAAAAAAGTGAATAATAAATTGTTATGTTGAGAGCAAATAATGCTAAAAATGAAATGACGAGTAATTGAATTATAAAATGAGAATGTGGATAAAGTGTAAAATTTGATAATATACCCGGGATTGTCATTGAGCATGCATTGTACTTATTCCGTATACACATTTGTGCATAAATAAATGTTTATAATTGTATAAAGTTATTAATGTGTGTGTGCAATGTTTGTATTGCATAAAATTTGATGTGTAGGATAAGCATCCATATTCAGACATGTCTAGATCTTAGAAGCAAACACTAATTTGGTGCGTACTGTAAGTCAACCTAGATGGTCTCATTTCATGTTTGTTATGTTTTAAATTTCTGCGTTGAATGACCACTGAACTAATTATTATGCAATGTGAATATGATTGATGTGAAATTGCTGATTCCAGACATTGAATGTCCAAGGAGCTTGTTAAATTTGAGAAAACCGAAGTGCTCCTTGTATGTGAATATGAAAGAAATATGTGCTTTGTCAACTTAATAGTTGAATGCCAGACCAAGGTTTGATGATGAATATGAAAGTGGATGTGAATCTGAATGCATGTGAGAGATTGAAAAGATGTGAATGTGATGCGTTTCAATTCATGAATGCATGAAAGATAAAGGAAGTTGTGACCGAAGACATCAGTGAAAAAGAGCTTAAAGCTCAAAATGTGAAAAGAGCCTCAGGCTCAGTTGTGAATGTACCCGGCATCCACTAAGGGATATGGGACATTATCTGATACAACTCGGTATCTACAAGTGATATGGGCGTGCCCGATATCCACTAAGGGATATCGGCCAGTGAAAAAGGCACTCAATCACAACAAAGTAATAAATTGAAAGTGAATCTCATAAGCATTTCATTTGCATGCGATATATATGATTTAAATAGTTTGATGATTTCTAAATGTGAAATATGTTTGAAGTGAATATGAAATGAATGTGATTTTATTAATTGTATGTGTTATGTGATTGAGCAAGCCATCGAGGATGGTCACTCACTGAGTTTGCAAAACTCACCCAAAATTTGCAATATTTTTCAGGCTCACCCCATTGGATAAACGAGAGTATAGCCACTGCATTCAAGTAAAAGGTAGAGGTCGGGACCAGTTTGAGTCTGCATTTGTATTTTCTTATTATTGTATAAAATTGATTCTTATTGTAACATGTATATTTGAATATTCTGTTTTGTAATAACTTTCCAAAGTGGAAAGGTTTGTTAATGAGTATGGTCTTAAGTGTAATAATAATAAATGTAATTTTGATGTTATGAAAGAAAAGAATGGGTCCGAAAGTGATTATTGATTTTTGCGTATGAGTTTGATATTTTTCAAAATTTTGTACTGAGTTTTCGATAGTTTGACCGTTCTAGCATACCACCTTTGTAGCGCCCCACTCCCACAAGACACATACCCAACATCTATGGTGATATCTGAGTACGTATCTCGCAAGAGTGGCGTGCTAGGACGAATAATCAATCGAACTTCATTTTCAAAACTTTTGTTTCTTTAAAATAAGGTTCACGTGAGCGGAAAATGACTAATCAAATCGGGCCCATAACTTTTAAAAACATTTCCATTTGCAAGTTACACTAGTTACAAACATTAGTATTCAACAATAAATTAGGCCCATTTCATAAATATATATAACACTTGAAACCTTAAATATCATTTCATCACCGAATTATTTACAAACACTTTGTACAATTTTGCAGAATATAAATCAAAGATAAAATCACTGAAGACATATGCAGGTGCAATCTGATCCCGACCCCTAATCCAAACAGACCTCAGTGGCTGAACTCCAATTGATCTAATTAGGTAACTCCTCTGAACCTGAAAAGCCACATTGCAATTTTGTTGAGATTTGCAAACTCGGTGAGTGAACCATCATCGATGAATTCACCGGATCATATCAAATATCACATAATACACAATTTAATCATTCAGACATACATTTATAATTCATCAACTAGCACAATAGGGCATAACATTTAATCATTTCCAAACAGATCATAGATATAACAGTTGCATATGCATATGAGACTCACATTCGTTGTTATTGTTGTGACTGAAAGCCTTTCACATTCACTTATAATTACTGGCCCAAGGGCTCAGTCAGAACAGAATTACGGAGCATAGCTCACGTACACACACATATATCACGGAGCATAGCTCGACGTGCACTCACATATATCACGGAGCAAAGCTCTACGTGGAAGCGCTTCTTACGGGCAATTCAGTCACAACGCCTTTATCTGAGCATGCATTTTATGAAATGCGTCAAATACTGATTATGCCATATCATACAATCACATATGATGTTTAATCAGAAACTCGTAATCATCGGACCTAAGTCCGGCATTCAACATTCGTTGAGAATTCACATATGATATTTGATCAGAAACTAATAATCATCGGACCTAAGTCCGGCATTCAACATTCGTTGAGAATTCACATATCATAAAGGATTTCACAACAAATTAGAACATTTCCAATGCATCAAATACTAATTATGGCATATATGGCAATCACATATGATGCTCAAACAAGATTCATAATCATCGGACCTAAGTCCGGCATTCAACATTCGTTGAGAGTTCATGTAACATTCAGAATTTCATAGCAATCAAAGTCACAATCAAAGCACTTCCAATACATTCCCGAATATTGATCTCCTCGGACAATTTAAAGTCCGGAATTCATAAACAATCGCAAACAGTTTAATAACGCTGGAAGTGTAAACAAATGAAATCAGATCAATCCTAGGAAATCATCTAGGTTGACTCACAATACGCTCCGATAAGCTATTGCCTCGATGGTCCGGCAATGTCCGACTGGCTTCTAATAAGCTCCTCTAAAATATACAAAACACATTCACAATTATCACATTTTTGCACAAATACACAAGTGGTTCATTTATGCACATTAATATAGAGAATGCATGCACAATGCATGTTCAATGACAATTCCGGGGTACAATATTGCGATCCTTATAAAAAATCATTCAGGTATCAAATCCGTCATTAATACCATGTATATTTACAATTGGATCGAAGCAAAACCATGTTAACAATTTCATAACTTCATTGACTACTTCAGATTTTTCCTCTCGTACATATACGGGTTAACTTTCCGTACTAAATCAGATAAGGTAAACGACCAAATTATACTAAACTTCCTTCTGTAAAGTTGTTCTCCCATTTCTTAGCTTTCTAATGACACCAAAATCGTTTAATTTGGTTCAGTATACAAAGAGATATACTCAAAATATCTTAGACTGGTCTTAAGTTCCAGCAAAATTCTTACCTCAAAGTCCAACCAAAAATTGAAAATCTTAGAAACAGAATTAAAACTCCATTTCTTCACAAAAGTTGTATCCCTATGTCTTTAGTTTACAACGAATAAAAAATCACCTCATTTGGACATCTACAACAAAAGTTATGGTCAAAATACAAAAGTATGTTCGAGCTGTCAAGGGAGGACCCTCGGCGCGACGAGAAGAAAAAGTGAAGTCGCGACGTACAGCCCAGAAATCAGTTTTTCTCGGGATTTTTGTGCAACGGTCACTGCGACGAGCTCAAGGGTGAAGCACGCGTCGCAACATACAAAAAGGAAGGAGTCGCGTCGAGAACAAAAAATAGACGCCGCGATTTATGATCACAGAAACTCGTCTTCCCCAATTCCAGATTTTTAAACTCAGATTTCAACTTAGATTTCTCTCTCTCACTCTACCATCATGCACTTCTATTACTCAAATAACATTCAAAGCAATTCTTCTAACTGCTCATCAATACAAATACACTTCAAAAATCCAAATTTACACTTAAACACCAAGATTCGATTCTCATACATGCATGAACTCATCTTCAACCATCAAAGCGTCATATACACAACATCCAAAAACAAACTTAAACACGACTTACTTGATTCAGCTATACTTCTTAGTAGTGAGGGTAACCTTGTTACACACAAAGATTCAATATTCGGTGATGGACAAGGAACCAAGAGAGGATTCTCTGCTGAATGCTTTCGGTGGGTATCAAAACCAAGTAGAACAAGCTTCTGATGAACAAAGTTACAATAACTCGTCCTAATATATTTTCATGGCAACCCTAAAATACGTGGGTTCTTTGTATGATATACACGTGTCTCCCATCAATTACCACTATTTTATATTGCCACGTAACACACATATACATATGCTATTTGTCATCCAATTACTCAGTCCACGTGTTACACTATAATTGGTCCAAATTTCAATATTTTTCTTTAGTCCAAAAATTTTAAAATACCAGAAATATCACCAAAATTGCCAAATCACATTTAAATCGCATTAATAACTCAATTATACCTGGAAAATGTCATGAATGCATGTACAATCATATAAATGTGCAAAAATGTGCATGTCACAATTATTCATGCATGATGTGCATTTTCCTAATTTCTCATAAATTCTCATAATTCATAATTCTAGCCCTCTAGCCCTACCATGGGTAATAAGATGCTACATCCTTGCTTCATCGGGAGGTCAGAGGTCGGATCCATGGTTTGCACGATGTGGATGGCACTTTCATCACTGATTAGGGTGCACCCGGGCAGTTGGCAGTATTTCCAGGGTATACTCCGCTCTTCTCCCCTGACTCCTCCAGCTGATGCTGCTCGATTTTTTACATGCCGTATCCCAGAGGATATGGTTCCACCATTGGAGGCTCCAGTTTTGGATGAGGAGATCCATCAAGCCTTATTCTCCATTCCGGAGGATAAGGCTCTAAGACCTGATGGTTATACCTCTTTTTTCTTTAAGAGGTGTTGGGAGATTGTAGGAGCAGACTTCCGAGCAGCAGTTCGGTATTTCTTCTCTACCTCGGCTATGCCTCGTTGGGTGAATTCTACTCGACTTACTTTGGTTCCAAAAGTGGAGACTCCGCAGACTTTGAGTGACTTTAGGCCGATCTCTTGCTACAATGTCCTTTAAAAGTGTATCTCAAAGGTCATTGCAAATATGTTTAAAGTCATTTTACCAAAGGTGATTGGGAGAGCTTAGATGGCGTTTTTCCCAGGCAGGCAAATTGCAGATGCGATTTTTCTTACCCAGGAGTTGATGTACAATTATCACCTTGATCGCTCACCACGATGGTGTGCTCTTAAGGTTGATATTCGTAAGGCTTTCGATACCGTCAGTTGGTAGTTTATTTTACTGGGTTTAAGGACCATTGGAGGTCCTGACTGCATGCTCAGATGGATAAAGGTTTGTCTCAGATTTGCTCACTTCTTGATAGCTCTTAATGGCTCTCTTCATGGGTTTTTTTCCTGCTACACGAGGGGTGAGACAGGAGGACCCCCTCTCTCCTTATTTATTTGTCTTGGCGATGTAAGGCAATCGCTACACCGGGCTTTAGCTTTCAATGGAGGTGTCGGCGGATTTCCCTCACTCACCTCTGTTTTGTGGATGATCAGATGATTTTCAGTCGGGCAGATTCAACTTCTCTTGAGATTATCCGACAGGCTCTAGCAGATTTTGAGAGGGTCTCCGAGTTAGCTATGAACTCAGATAAGAGTCGAGTTTTCTTCTCAGGGATCCCTGATGTGGAGGTCTCTTCTTTACAGCGCGTCCTTGGGATTCAGACAAGTTCCCTCCCGATCCGTTATTTGGGCGTTCCTCTCATCACCACTCGGTTGAGACATGCGGACTGTCTTCCTTTAGTGGAGAGGATACTTTCTTGGATTCGTTTTTGGACCTCAGTATCTCTCACCTATCCAGGTTGGTTACAACTGATTCGATCTGTGCTTTTCTCCATACAGGTGTATTAGTCTGGGATGTTTCTTCTGCCTGCTCGTATTACTCGCCATATCGAGAGTATCTTGTTCGCTTTCCTTTGGAGGGGTACTTCACCGACCTACATTGATGCAAAGGTAGCCTGGGAGTCAGTTTGTTTTGCGCGACAGAAGGGTGGTCTTGGTGTTAAGAGGATTAGAGATTGGAATAGGGTTGCCACACTTAAATATGTGTGGAGACTATTCACAGACAGATCTTCTACTTGGACCTTGTGGGTACATACAGTTTTGCTGAGTCGGGAGTGGTGTCGAGGACTTATAGTTGCTTGTATTGGTGATGGGAGGGATACTACCTTATGGCAGGATTATTGGTTGCTAGATAAGGGGCCTTTGTGTGATCGCTTCTCTTTTCGTGATCTTACTTGCACCGGGCTCTCTTGGGATGCCAAGGTCTCATAGATTATTCAGTCTAGAGAGTGGGCTTTTCCAACAGGGAACAGTGTGCTACAGTAGGTTTGGGACTCAGTTCGATTTTGACCACAGGTTCATTACGCTGATAGTTGGGTTTGGAAAGGTCACCCATCAGGAGTCTTCTCTGTTGACTCTGCATGGAACCTTATTCGAACTCGGTGGCCTGTGGATCAGATTCATCATTTACTGTGGTTCCCTGGTCATATTCCATGGCAATCATTTATTCTTTAGTTAGTGGCCCAGGGGCGTCTCCAGACTATGGATCGTCTCCACTTCTTCGGTGTTCTGGATTTTTTGATTTGTGTTCTTTGCGACTC
>JANKOD010051950.1:0-12528 GCA_026284645.1 Erythroxylum acuminatum | reverse complement strand
CTTATTTTAATTTAACTGAAATTATTATTATCTTCCATTATATGACCCTTATTATTTTAATTTTAACTAAAATTATTGTTACCTTCTATTATCTATACTACATTAAAACACAATTTCACTTATAATTACTGAAGGTTATGAATTAAGTTACCTAAAGTTAATTTAAAATAAAATCACTAATCATCTCTCCACTTTAGGTATTTACAATTCACAATACTCTAACTCCTAATCATATCACTTTAAACTGAATTAAAAAAATCACATAGCGCCAAACAATTTTTTTACCTTATATTAGATTTTATATCTACCTTTCCCTTTAAAAATTAATAGCAATAGGTTCTAATTAATAAATTAAGAAACCTGATCATCACCAACTAAAACTTTGTTATACATTTTTCATTATACCTACAGAGAAATAGTAAACACATCCATAAATGAAATAAACATATTACCTACAAACAACTAGATTTTGATTATTAATTGCAAAATTTATTATATCACACCAGCTTTTAATGTTATTAAATTTAGAATCATTTTGAAAATTAATTACTAAATTTATTAGGATACCGTGCATATTAACTTATTATTTATTATATCTGACAATTCAATGGAAATAAAAGCAAACAATAATCTTTACTCGGTAGTTGAGAAATAATTTTTTTTAATGACAATTAATCCCGTTGTATTCTTCATAACTTTCACAATATAACTTTCCACTGTAAATTTAATCCCGTCGTCGTTGTTTTCATCACTTTCTCACCCTATTTTAAATAATCATAAACAAGCTTGAATAATCTTCTAGCCACCAACAACAGATTATCTTTAATTAAAGGATGGGACAAGATCATTATTTGTTTTCTGAACATTTGTCAATCAAACCACGTCTGTATCCTTTCTTCTCTAACCATACAAATCTTTCCTTCTCAGAACACGTTCCTCCATCTCTAAACCATAAAAAGCTATATATTCAAGGCATCACATCTTTTATATTTCAGTAAACAAAAGTTGGCCACTGTCTGTAAGTTCTTCTATCCTTCATCATATGTTAATCAATTTATTAAATTTTTTTATCAATTCACTTATTATATGCACTTAATACAGTTCAGAAGAGAAATTACATGTAGCACATTATGTTCCGTTATTTTAATTCTTGATTCTTTCTTATTATCTTGTATAAAATATATAATAAAGTTGTTTTTACATATGTTGTTGTTTACAGATGTTGTATTCCAACGAAATTTTCTATAAACAAAATCCCTCACCGGTGTGACTCAACAAGCCACAAGAAGAGGTCTCACGGGTATGACTTAACATGTCACACCCGTGACATTCATTTTTATATCGTTTTATTTGCATCAACTTCTTAATAATGCTAACAATAGATATATATATTACATCTGTTGCATTATATAACCATAATTATAATGTTGTCTAAAATATATAATGAAGTTGTTTTCTACCTTTTTCATCAACTGTTATAGAAAAATCCCAATCGTCAGTTAGATTAACTTGTTTAACAAAGTTGAGAATAGGGATTACATGCATCACATTAATAAAGTTGACAATGGAAGTAAATAAAATGTCTCCCATTATATCCTGTTAATCTTTCATTCATTGTTATTATCTTGTGTAAAATATATAATGAAATTGTTTTCTATCTTTTTCATCAAATGTTGCAGGAAAATCCCATCCCTGTGACTTGCATGGACTTCTTAACAGAGTTGAGAACAGTAATTGTGTGTCTCAGATTTTATCCTTTATTTTTATTATGTTGTGTAAAATAAATAATAAATAATTTAAATTTTTATCGCCACATTTAACGTTTCAAATATGTCTTCTGAAATTGTTTTTTAGGTTTTCTTCTTGTTGGTCCTTTCACTATTTAGGTATGTTTTATTTTACGAAATATTTTTTATATAAAATTCTATTTTATCTGTCACATTTATTAGCTTTTCAATAATATGATCGTTACCTTCTTCCTTTATTTACCCATATCAATTGTTAAAGCAATAGTTTAAATATATATTTTTATCCTTTTAATATACTCAGTTTTATCATATTGGCATAAAATAGCGTTTTTATTTACCCATATCAATTGTTAAAGCAAATATTTATATATACAATTTTACCCTTTTAATATACTTAGTTACATCATATTGGCATAAAGTAACCTTTTTCTTTTCTTGTAATCCTTTATTAATCTCACACTATATGTGAACAATATTATTATGCTAACCTTTTCAAATTTTACCTTCTTTGTTAAATGTATGGTTTGTTAAATGTATCGTGTTATATTCCCTAATACAGTTGATATTATTGCTTCATTTTTTATCATGTCATATTTCCACATTTCCAAATTTTATACAACAATTTAGACAATATTGATTAATTTTACAAACCATCATTCAATAATATTAACAATATATATTTATATATGTCTCATTCAATAATATATATTTATATATATCTTTAGTTAACGTAATGTAAATGTTTCCAATACGGATATTTTAATATTTACAAAATATATTATTAATTGATATATGAATAAGGTAGATGTTGTTAAAGAAATGATTAATAATTTTTTAATTATTGTTAGTTGTTTTTAGCTTCGTTCCAATCTTTTCTGCGTTTAGAGATGGATAGAAATGCCAAAAGATGTCAAAAGTATGCTGAAATGCCAAAAAATGAAAAAAAAAGAAGAATTATTACAACGACATAGAGAAGCACGTGCTGCAAAAAAGAGAAACGCTACTTTGCATTCTTTCAAGGGATAAATTGTCATCGTTCTTCATCAAAGTTAGCATCTCTGCAAAATTTATCTTTTGAGCCCCTATAGCTTCATCTTGTTCCAAACTGTGAACATTGTAATGCAAAGAGATTTTATCTAGATACCCATCATTCTGTTGTTCATCAGGAGAGATTTGCATTGTCGCTCCTCAAATGCCATATGCTCTAAAATGATTATTTATTGGTAATGATGAAGAATCTAAACATTTCAGGAAAAACTTTCATACATATAATAACAATGTGGCTTTTACTTCATATAGAGCTAGGTATGATTGAGAACTAACAAAAAATAAGAAAGGCGTTTATAGATTTCATGTTCAAGGTCAAGTTTATCATTTTCTTGCTAGTTTACTTTCAACAACTGATAAGGTATCTAATATCCAACTCTATTTCTTTGATACTGATGAGGCACTAGAAAGAAGGACTCAAATTTGTGATAAAATTCGTGAGGATACATTAAAACTTATTATGGCAATTCTACAAGATAATCCCTATGCCAAATTCTTCAAAATTCTTAGGGACATTCCAACGCTTGAGAATCATACAATAGTTCTGAGGTGTTATCTAGGCCTTGGTCAACGTGTTTACAATCTTCTCAGTGCATCACAAGTGGCCACTATATGGACTGAGATCGATGATGAAGAGATTGATAAATGTCCTCACATCCAAGTTTATACTCACTCGAGTACAAGTTATAGAATCCAATCTTACTATGCATGTTATGACGCCCTTCAATATCCTCTTTTATTTTCTCGAGGTGAATCTGGATGGCATCGTGGAATGAAGCGATTGATTTCAAAGAGAAACAAAAGCAATGTTTTAGATGAAGCATCTAATGTTAATTTCAGCTCTGTTACTGATGCATCTGAATTGTTTACTATGGAAAACACAGGCAAGTTTGTCTTTTCCTTTTTCATTTTTAAAATATTGTTTGTTCTTACCATTTAATTTATTAGATTTATTTTTTTACTATTAGTTGCTAATCAAGAATACTGTAAAGATGGTACTGTTTCTGCTAGAGAATATTATTTTTATCGGCTCCAAATAAGAGAACATGGTGAATCTATGTTGCCTTATAGCTTAAGACTGCTTCAACAATTTGTTGTGGAGCTTACATAAAGATTGAAACATCTAGACTTGATTTCTGTAGAAAAAAGACAAAATGAGATAAGGACAGAGATACCGCAAGTGGTTTTGGACAGTATTACCATTGGTCAAACAAAAGGTTATAAAATTGGTCGTCGAGTTACGCTTCCAGCTTCAGTTGTCGGTGGTCCAAGAGACATGAAACGACGTTATCTTGATGCAATGGCTCTAGTGCAAAAGTATGGTAAACCAAATATTTTCCTCACCATGACTTGTAGCCCTATGTGGAAAGAGATTCAAGATAATCTTAAGTTTCATGAGAAGCCACAAGATAGGCTAGATTTATTGACTAGAGTTTTAAAAGCTAAATTTGAAATTCTTAAAAATGAGCTCATACAAAAAGAAATCTTTGTAGACGTGGATGCATTTGTTTATGTTATTGAGTTTCAGAGGCGTGGTTTCCCTCGTGCTTATTTGTTACTGATACTTATGTCACATTTTAAAATGCTAAATCTAGATTCTTATGATTAGATCATATCCTCTGAAATTCCAAATCTTGATCAAAATTTGTGGTTATATTCTTTTGTCATTAAGCATATGATTCATGGTCTTTGTGGTCTTATGAATAAAGATTTTCCTTACATGAGAAATGGTGTGTGTAAGAAACATTTTCCTAAAAATTTTACTCCTTTTATTGTTCATGGTGAAGACAATTATCCATGTTATAGAAGAAGAGATGATGGCTGAAAAGTCAAGATTTGTAGACATAAGGTCGATAATAGATGGGTGGTTCATAGCAATTCTTACTCTTTCTGCTAATTGATTGTCACATAAATGTTGAAATTTGTTCCACTGTGAATCTTGTTAAGTACTTACATAAATATGTCTTCAAGGGCCATGACCTTGTCAATTTTAACATTGTCGATCAAGAGATCACAACTGATATTGATGAAATCAGTAATTTTCAAGAAGGTCATTGGATTTTACCTCCTGAAACTTTTTGACATATATATGAATTTCGATTAGCAGAAATTAATCCATCAGTTTATATACTCCAGGTTCATCTTCCAAATCAACAGTTTATTTCCTTTAACAGAAATGCAGATATGTTTTATTTGTTGAGAAAATTTGACTTCTCAAAAACAATGCTGACTGAATTTTTCAAGATGAATTTGAAAAATAAAAAGGAAAAAACCATGAAATGTTTGTATAAAGATTTTCCAGAACATTTTTTTTGGAATCGAAAGACAAAAACATGGTCTGAAAGAAGTCAAAAGAAAGTGATAGGAAGATTGGTTACTGTTGAACCTAAAGAAGGAGAAAAGTATTACTTAAGGTTAACACTCACACATGTTAAAGGACTAACTTCATTTGATAACTTGCTAACTGTTGATGGTGAAAAAACAAGCTATTTTAGGGAGGTTGCGCTGAAGTTGAGACTACTAGCATATGATTTTTATATACAACAAAATCTTGAGGAAGCTATTTTATTTGAAATGCCTACTTCACTTAGACTTTTATTTGCTACATTCCTATTCTATTGTTCGCCGACAAACTGTAAGCAGCTCTGGGAAACATTCAAAGATAATCTTTTTTCTAATTATCAACATGATTCCTCCTATAATGCATGTACATCTAAGGACAACAAGGATGGCCCTTCAAGATATTAATAAATCTCTAGAACAAATGGGAAAAAGATTAAGTGATTATCATTTTGCTAGTTATCACTTTGAGGTTGCCTATCACGAACATATTAGTAAATAAATACAAAGTGAGAAGAATATACAAGTTGATCCAGAAGACTTATTGTTACATTTAAGGTTGAATAATGAGCAGAAATATATATTTGATTTGATTATGCATTCAGTTTTGGCTTCAAGTGGTGGAATTTTTTTTATTGATGGTCTCGGTGGAACAGGGAAGACTTTCTTGTATCGAGCTTATCTTGCAATTTTACGGTCACAAGGTCATATTGCAATTGTTGTTGCTACATTAGGTGTTGCAGCATCAGTCTTTCCTAGTGGCAGAACAACTCACTTAAGATTTAAAATCTCACTTGATCTTTCAAAGAAGAAAGTTTGTCAATTAAGTAAGCAGAGCAATATTGCAAAATTGATATTTAAATCTAGTCTTATCTTATGGGACAAGGCTTCCATGGCAAAACGAGAAGCCATTGAAGCATTTCATGACTTATTTCAAGATATCATGGACTCCAATAAGCCTTTTGGAGGAAAGATTGTTGTATTTGACGATGATTTTCGTCAAACTTTGCCAGTTATAGACCAAGCCACAAAACAAAAATTAATTGATTCAAGTCTTCTAAATTCGCATCTCTGGCTACACATGTGTAAATTATCTTTGACAATAAATATGAGAGCTATATCAAATCTGGATTTTTTTGAATTTTTATTACGAGTAGGAGAAGGTGTAAAACCAGCCAACGAGCAAGATCAAATTTCCTTGTCAAAACAACTGGTTATTCCTTACCATAATAAGGATGAATTTCTTAACAAGTTAATTTTTTAATGCTTTATATTATTATCATTTTTTTCAAAAATTAAAAATACATGTTTCTGATGCACCATTGCCTTCACTAGTTTACTTCAAAATGTCTTCCCTGACCTAAGCTTATATTTATCTGACCCATATGATGTGATAAATAGATGTGTACTGTGTCCAACAAACGACTGTGTTGATGAAATTAATGACATGATGATCAACAAATTGTCAGGAAATCTGCATTCATAGATAAGTTTTGAAAAAAAGGTTGACCGAAGGCATCAAGCAGATTATGAAGATTTTCTCAATTCTTTAAATCCTAAAGGTCTACCTCCACACAAATTGTTACTCAAAGAAGGCTCTCCAATTATGCTCCTAAGGAATTTAAATCCAACTGACGGACTATGCAATGGGACAAAGTTGATATTTAGACAATTAAAAGACCATACAATTTCTGTAGAAATTGCCTTTGGACGTTACAAAGGAAAATTAATTTTTACACCTAAGATTCCTTTACAATCTTCAGAGAATGAAAAAATGGAATACCTTTTATCATAACAGAATTCCCTGTTTGTTTATGTTTTGCAATGACCATTAATAAATCCCAGGGTCAAACGCTTGATTATATTGGAATTTATCTCTATCAGCCTTTATTCTCAAATGGACAACTATAAGTGGCTTTGTCAAGAGCTCGGAATCCTGAATCAGTTAAAGTTCTGATTGTTCCAGGAACTTTTGAGTCTTCAAAACTTGATCAAAAAAAAAAAGAAATATTATGCTCCGTGAGATTTTCCAATTAGTCAGATTATAAAGCATAAAACTATCAAAAGGAATATGAATTGTTTTGTTCAAGTTTATTTCATTTCATTTCATTTCATATAAAAAAAATTCCCTGATTATTTTATTTAATTTCATTTCACGTACAAAAAAAATTTACTGATTATTTTATTAAATAATTTTTAAAAGGATGGAAAAGTGTTTATTCATCAAGGATATTTAAAAGGATGGAAAAATAACATATTATTACATCACCATGCCATCGAAAAGACAAAAGTTTATCTTTTTTTGATTCAGAGGTATGACAAGTATACTTTCTTAAATAAAATTCTTCCCAGTTTTTTAAACTTATTATTAACTGTTTGTTTATTTATTAACAGGGATCAAGAATCGAAGCTATTATCATTAACAATGATATCCAACAAATGAGCCATATTTTGCAGTCGTATAAAAAATATATCATTTCTAACGACATTGTGAAGCCAATTCTGCCTCAGTACCAAACTGAAGACTTAAAAATGCAATGGATAATTACAAGTTGCATTGTTGTTAAAGTTGTAGCAGATGATGACAACATCATCCCTATGAAATTCAACTATACATCTTTACAGATCTTATCAACTATATAAACGAAAAGAAAAAATCAGTCAGTTAGCTCCTTTATCTATTTCTTTCTAGAACTTTGAATTTTTTTTGGTATTATATCTAATTATATTTATCTTTAACATGTGATAGATATTTTAGGTGTCATTTTTGAAGTATTGGATCATAAAGAAATCAGTAAAGATGGCAAACTTTCAACTGTCCAAAAATTCGTTCTTGCCAAGAAACATTACGTTATAATCTTTATTATTCTTTACAACTGTTAAAACCTAAGACTGGGTTATTTTTCTAACATTTTCTATATTTATATTAGGCAACAAACTGTTATATTGTCAATGTGGAATGCTTTTGTTACTAATTAGGGCCAACAAATTGTCGAATCCTTACATACTCATCCCATAATTGTGTGCGCAGGCTAAAAGTTAACTTTTATAATGGTAATTTTGTTTTTTGTTCATCACGCTTTTACAGTTTTCTTTTATTTATCCTTCTATTTTATTCTTACCTTACAATTGAAGTGTTTTAGGTGTTACATTATCCACTTGGTTTGACTTTGCAATTCTTATTGATCCACCAATACAAGAAGCTGCAGATCTTAAAAATTGATACTGCCACATTTTTTATCTTTGCTATAATTACGAAAAAAGTTATATACAAATTTAAGAATATTTTGATGCTTTTATATTTATAATTATCATTTTTCAGGGCACAACGAAATAAAAAGGAGCTCAAAAAACTTATTAACCAACAAGCTTATCTCAGATATAATCATGATATGTATCTTTCGATTCAAATCAAAAAATTACTTAGATTATCTTCTTGAAATCCACCAATAAGGTAAATACATTTTATATTCTTCTGTACGCTTTCTGCCTCACACATTGTCTATCTGATATTAATATTTCTAACAAAAATCTATCTATATATTTGTAGACAGCATGGATTAAAACTCATATTTCCTTTCAACACATTTTGAAAAAGTACTAGTATATGGCCTGCAAAAAATTCTTTCACTCAACAGTAGCTACATATGAAATTACATTCACTTGTAATTCTTTCAGGGAGAAACTCCCAGCTGAATCCAAGCATTTCTTTTTCCCTTTTTTCTTTTTCAATTTTCTGCCTTTTCTTCTGATGCAGCGTATTTGTTGGGAAATTTTTATTTTTCAACTTGACAATATGTCATAGGTGTGACATGTTAAGTCACACCCATGAGACCTTCACTATACCTCTCACGGGGTACAACATGTTAAGTCACAAACCTCAAACCTTCTCCGTAACATCCCATTACTTGCGGGGAGATTAAAATAATAAATATGAGAAATTATTGGGAAAGTATAAATGCATTCATATTCATGCATAATATGTCATACACATACACGTGAATAATGAATTCTTGCCCATGAAAATAATTATACATGCATTCATGGATAATTCCGGATATAATTGAATTGAGTTGTGATATTATTGGGAATTTTTGAATTTATTATATTGGAAATTTTATTGGTTAGTGTAATTGTTAGATTTTTGAATTTTGGTAAATTTTAGGAATAATTTTGAAAATTATTGATTATTACGGAGATAATTGGAATGTAAGGACGAGAGTTATGGGAACTAGTTCAAAGAGAACTTAGTTAGAACCTAAGATGTTAGATAAGTGACAAGTGTCACTTGTCTAGTTCAAGTTTTGACTATACAATTTCATTGGAAAGACTAAGTGTTGTATCCTTATTTCCATCTTCCTTGTAACATCTTCTTCAAGTTTCTTCTAATACACAGAGTTTTTCATCAAACATCCTCCCAGAGTTAACTTTGTTCTTCCTTATCTTCTACCACTCCCACCTTGCTATCTGTTTCTTCTGCCCTAAGAAAAAATTGAAGCTTGTCAAACTATACATGGTGTATGTGAATTATATAGAGTCTAGGGCTTCGTGATAATTGAAGATCTGGGAGTTTTTATCAAGTAAGTATTGTGTAAATCCTTTAGAATTGTTGATTTATGAGATAAATTTGATGAATTGACTGTCATTTGCCTGATCATGGAATTAACGTACATCTTCATAAACACAGTGCTAATAGGATGAAAAATCTGGATATAGTGTTATGTAGTATTTAATGATTATTTGTGATCAAATAACGTAGAAATAATTTTCTTGAAGTTGAATGATCTTAGAAACCATGTATAATTAGATGCAAAAACAATTTGAAGAAAACAGAAGTGAAGGTTCTGTTTTCACTGTATATATATACGTATTTATGGGAGTTTAAGTGTTTTTAAGGATGAGCAAAAAATGAAAATTTGAGTTAAGGAATAAGTATGTGGTGATGTCTGGGAAAGAGAATGAAAGATTTAAAATGAAAGTTGAGAAGAAAAATAGGGAATGTATAAAAAGGATGAATTTCTGATATGCTCTGTTTCTCTTCATTGTGAATGTATATATATGTGTGTGTGTATGTGAAAATGTGAGTGTTTTAGAAATGTCCAAAAGAATGGCTTTAGAGTTGAAGAATAGTTGTAAGATGATTGTCTGAGGTGAGAAAGATTATATAAATGATAGTTAGGAAGAGAATTAAGAAAATGCAAAGAATAAAGAGATAGGAAAATGTACAGAAAATGATGAAGTGCAAAACATGAAGAGGATGAGCTACTGATGTCTGATTTTTTTAATGATTGTAAGAATCTTGAGTAAACTTGCATATTAGGGGTACTGTGAATTTGTGGTGAATGAGTTCAATGAAAATGGAGTGGAAAAACTAGAAATGAAAATTGAAGTGTTGAATTTAGTGAAAAAAGACACGTATAGAAGTTGGTTGTGAATGAAACAAAGAAAAGAGAAAAGAGAAGTAAATGTTTGATCTGAACTTCCTTGATTAAACTGTATTGATCTAGGAAGATTTTGACAAAATTGTCTTCATGAAATTGTAGATCATTCTTTTAGCTTTCCATTGATATAAAGTTTGCAATTTTTGGAGTTCTGGATCAAAAGTTATAGAGGTTTGAAGTTGACTAGGTGACTAATGAAAGTCGCGATCGTGCTTAAGCATGATCACGATTTTCAGACTTTCGCTTTCCACGATAGCAATTTTTAGGCTTTCTTATGAAAGTTGCTATTATGCATTTGAAGGTTTTGGGGGGTGATGAACATCCAACGATTTTTTGGCTATATCTTCTTCGTCCGACATCCAAATGACATGAGACTTAAACCATTGGACTCGTAAGACATTGCTCTACCTCTCCACCAAAAATCATATCCATATGAAATGAATTGAGAGAGATTGAGTGAAAAACGTGGGGCAGGTGAAGTGAGTGTGCTCTCAAATAGTTCAACCCAAATTTTGTCTTTATCTCTCACGCCTATGACTTATCACCCTCACACACGTGAGTCACTCACGCCTGTGACCTCTCACTTTCACCCCCATGAGTTTAATTACTGGATGATGTTTATTTGTCACTTCATGCTACAGTGTTCCCTAATTGTTTTTGCAACCCGAGAGTATTGTGCAAGCTGAACTGTCTTGCTTCTTTCGACTATAACTTCTTCTTTAGACCTCCAAATGACTTGATTCTTAAGCCAATAAATTCCTAACACATTATTATATCTCTACACAAAAATTGGTAGTATTATCAATTGATTTAAAAAATTTTGATCAAATGAAAGTGTGGGAATCTGTTGAAACAATGTGAATTGGAATATTTTACTGAACATACTTTAGTATTGTGATTATATTTAGATTTGTATGATTCCAAATGAGATGATTTTTAATTTGGAGTAAACTAGAGACATAGACTTACAAATTACCTTAAGAAGTTGAAATGTAATTCAGTCTCTAAGATTTTTAATTTCTGGATGGAAGTTGAGTGTAATGTACAGTTTCAGTATAGGAGCAGTCCTAAAATATTTGGTGAATATCTTTCAAAATATTGAACCAAATTGAATGATTTTGGTGTCATTAGAAACATAAGACATAGAGGAACACTCTTCTAGAAAAGAGTATTGCCAAATTACTTTATTTTGATTGTCTAAATGATCAAGAACAATAGACCCAAAATTCAGTTTTGGAAAAAAGATCTGAAAGTGATACAATGAGTTATGAATTATGATTTCGACGATTTTATTGAGGTATAAACCTAAGTATAAATTATACTTAGGTGAGTTTTGTTATGTGATTGATTTTGTGAAGAGACTAATGGAAAAATACCCAGGATTGTGTTATGGAACGTCAACCTCCAGATATTGCCGGAACTTCCAGGTATTAGCTTCGGGAGCAACTTGTGAGTAACCTAGACGGTCTCACTCAATTAAATGTTTGTTTTATATTATGTTTGAATTGTCGGATGAATGTGTTTTGATTGTTGGATTCTGGACAATGAAAATACGATGACTGTGATATTTGAATGAGATATTGAAGGGCTACTTGAATGTGAATGTGACGAACTAAATGTTCATGATATAATGTGACGAACTAAATGTTCATGATATAATTGATTGTACAAAATGCATTCCATATATGACTACATGATCAGATAAAGAGAGTTGTGACCTGAGTAGCCATAAAAAATGAGCTTAAAGCTCCACATGTGAATAAGAGCCAAAGGCTCATTATGTAAAATGAGCCCTATATCCCCAACGGATAAGGGACAGCTATAAATGAGCCCGGTATTCAAAATAGATACGATACAGTTTAAGCACTCGGTCATAACAACGTAATAATTGGAAATGAGTCACATGAGCATTTCATATGCATTTTAATAAGTATGTTGATTGTTTGAAATGC
>JANKOD010051919.1:0-12531 GCA_026284645.1 Erythroxylum acuminatum | reverse complement strand
TTACAATTAATTCAAATTTATTCTTATTATGTCTAATTATTATTATTCAAATGTTTTATAATTATAATAATTATTAACATTATTATAATTTTTATTTGTAATTATAATTATCATTATCATTATCATTATTTTTATTTTTATTAATCCATAAATAAATATTATAATAATAATTTAAATCCATAAATAAATATTTGAATAATGTTATTTAATAATAAATAAAATTATTATTAATAATAGAAATTAATATAATTAATAAATTTATTAATCGAATCGAAAATATTCATAATAATAATAATAAATTAACAACAACAACAACAACAACAATAATAATAATAATAACTTATAAATACATTTATATATAATAATAATAATAATAATACACTTTATAATAATAAGGAATTTAATAATGTTTTGAAAAATAATAAACAATTTTAATAATAACAATAATAATAATAAGGAATTTAATATTAATAATTATACTAATATTAATAATGGCGCCGTTTGTAAAAAATGTTTAAGATTTATAATAATAACTATATATAGTCCAGTCAGGAAAAATAATAATAATAATTAAATACTATAAGAATTTTTAAATTATTCAGAATAATAAAGTCAATAATAATAAGAAGAAAATTAGTAATTATAACAAATTTCATAATAATAATAGAAATTAATATAATGGATTTATTTAATAATCATATCGACTATAATCATAATAATAATAACAATAATTTTATGATAATAATAACAATAATAATAATCAGGAATGTAATAATAATAATAACCAAATTTAGTGTGTTTATTTATTTGTTATTCTAAATATATAAATTTATATAAAAAATTTAATAATTATAATTATAACAATATATTTAATAACAATAATAATAATCAACTTCTAATATTAATAAGGACTTTAATAATAATCAACTTCTAATATTAATAAGATTTATAATCATACTAATTTTAATAATAACAAGTACATATACTCCACTCAGAAAAATTAATAATAATAATTAAATATTATACGAATAGTAAAATTATTAAGAATAATAAAGTCAATACTAATAAGAAGATGATTAGTAATTATATCAAATTTCATAATATTAATAATAATAATTAGACATAATAGTAATAAATTTGAATTAATTGTAATTAAAAATTTGAATAATAATAAATACATATTATAAAATAATAATAATAATAACAATAATAAATTTGAATAATAATAAAGACAACTTATATAATAATAATGATAACAATAATTAGACATAATAATAAACAATTTGAAGAAATTGTAATAATAAATTTGATTAATAATAAATACAAATTTTATAATAATAATAGTAATAATAATAATTACACATAATAATAATAAATTCGAAAAAATTGTAATAATCATTTTGAATAATAATTATTACAAATTGTAATAATAATTTATTTAGTAAGATTTTTAATAATAAGTATATATACTCAACCCGGAAAATAATAACAATAATAATTAAAAATTTTAATGATTATAAATTTAATCAGAATAATAAAGTTCATAATAATAAGAAGAAAATTACTAATTATAACAAATTTCATAATAATAATAATTATGTCTAATTATTAATAATTTTTATAAGCATAAGTAATATTATAATACAAATAATAATACTAATACTACTAATTATTATTAACTGTAATAATTAATATAACTAAAAGATTAATAAAATTATTAAAAAGGAATTATAATAATAATTATAAGTAATTTAATAATTACTCCCCAATAAATTTAATAAGGATAAGTAATTTAATAATAATATTTAACAGTTATTATAATAATGGATATATCATTTATTAATTAATAACTATATTTCTTAACAATTATTATTATTATTACGAAATAATACTAAATAAATAAATATATACTTAATATGTGTTAATAATAATCCTGAACTGATAAAATCGACAAGTACATAAATAATAAACATACAAACATGGCTGAGCTAACATGCTTTTTTCATCAAAGCCATGCTGACAAACGGCTTGGCTCGGATGTCAGAGGTCAGCTGTTTGAACAAAGCACGCGTGCTTTGAAAATTTAAGTGAGAAACGGCGTCGTTTCTCTCTTGGACAGAGTTAGACAGGGTTAAGTTAGTTAACACGAAAATGCTTTTTTCATTTCTTCTCTCGTTATTATTTGGCTAATCACAGTGTAAACGTGTAAACGCTTAAAAAAATGTAGCTTTTGAAAGAGATAAGAAACAACTACCAACACAACATTTTCGTGTTGAAGCCCATGCATTAAAAAAAACACAGAAAACAATCCTTTTTGTTCTTTACGTTTTCGTAATTTATGTATCAGTTTTCACAGTTGCAGAATATTATACTGTCATCTTCCCAAACGCATGCATATAACATAAACAAAAATTTAATCATGGCTCTGATACCAATACTAGAATAAAATGAACAGATCAAACAACACAATCACAAAGATTATGCTTCCAGGATCGATTGTATATGCATAGACAAAACAAAAAATCACATACTTGAATTCCTATTGTAATTCCACCAGTTAAAGCACCGTGTATTTCCAGATTTTCCACTGCAGAAAAAACTCTTCAGTTTTTGTCACTACATAAATCTTTTTCACACATAAAACCAATACACTCACGGATGTATTTCAAACGTTGCCTTGTTTATTTATGTATATAACTACCTTTAGTAGATATTCAATTATGATGACTATTATACCCATCATGAGTGTATATAAGTCATCACTGTTCATTTGAAGCTATCTTGTTCCAACTTACCCTGTTAGTTTGTCACTCAGGCAACTTGCAGCTATCTTGTTTCTATAAGAACGTTGTAGGCACAGACACCAGCCTTCAACAACTACAAATGGCACCAAAACTTCCCAACGTCCAATATCACCAGACTCCTCCATTGTTGTCGCGGGATGAGCTTGAACAGACCGTCTCAACAGAGTCTGGTGTTGATTTGGTGACTATTGCTCAAGCACTGCACTGGTTTGACCATCCAAAGTTTTATGAACAAGTGAAATGGGTTCTCAAGAAGCCCCATGGAACCATAGCTGCCCGGTGCTACACTGTACCTGAAGTGAATGAATCTGTGGATGCAGTGTTCAAGCCATTTTACAGCACTGAATCCAACCCTTTCTGGGAACCTGAGAGAAAACTTGTTGATGATCGGTATAGCAGTATTGAGTTTCCATTTGAGCCTGTGGAAGGAACTGACCATACAGGGCCGTTCGAGTTCGTAGCAGAGAAATTGATGAACTTGGAAGAGTATTTTACATACATTAGGTCCTGGCCTGCGTATCAGACAGATAAGGAAAAGGGTGTGGAGCTTCTGAAAGAAGAAGTGATTGAGAGTTTCATGCCTGCCTGGAATGATGGTCCTACACAGAAAGTCGTCAGGTTTCCAATTTTCCTGAGGATTGGTAAAGTTGGGAATTTCTGATCTTTATAACCAATCTGTGTCTGTGTAGCTGATAAGATTAAAAGTTTCAGAATTTCTCTGATTGATTCTGTTCATTCAATTCCGTTAATCTGTTGCAAGAACATTTCAGTTCCTCTTGAAATGAAACAGAAATTGCAGATTGCAACAGGGAATTTGAGAATGGGAAACCCAAATTAAGGCAGAGATGGTTACAGTTTCCATTAATAAAAGTGTAGTTCCTGATAAGCTGGATGCTTCACGTCAATTGAAAGAAATAAATGTTGCCTTATATCAGAAGTTACAATCATAATCACGATTAAGGATCATAATGAATTAGGACTTAGTCAATTTAATGCATATATTTAGAAACGGCTTGAAGCTTTACGTTTTAGCGGCAATGTCACAGTTTTTTTGGCAGTAACCTATAAATAGAGGTAGCCTACGATATGTTTTCCACGGATTGACTTTCTGTTTTGTCACCTATAAGTAAAAAGACAATGACCCGATCATATTCGAAGTCAGCAGACCAAGTTTAGGTTAACAGGACTTCGATTCTTGTTTGACAAATTTTTACAAATTCTTAAAGGTCCGGCCTATTCGATCCATTGCCACTAAAAACAAGGGTACCATTGCAGCGGTACACAAACCCGTGAACTATGACCAGATAGGAAGGTTCAATCCAGTCGAGAAGTACAACCCTGAAAATATGTTGGACGAACACTTAATTTGCAGTGCTAGCATTTTGGTTGGCACCTACTGTCCCAAGTTCTTTTCTGCAAGTGTAATGTTGACCACAAACATAACTTGGAAACAGTGTTTTACAGTTGGACAGAACTTCTGGAAATGCCTCTCTTTTGTGTTTCAAAGAGTAACAGTAATCCCAACATCATATCCAGAACTAAACAGGAGATGAATTATGAATCTTCTTTTTCAGAGAATTCAGTATAAAGATGGGCATTGTCTTCTAGTGGCTATAGATGCTGCTCCTAAAACCTGTCAGACAAAACATAATGCTCAAAATTGACACAAGTATTGAAGACTATCAAAACGACGTCATTTAATCACATAACTAAAATAACGTCATTTAATTACGGTGTTTTACAGTTGGATAAAATTTCTAAAAACGCGTCTCTTTTGTGGTTGAAAGAGTAATAGTACTCTTAACATCATATCCGGAGCTAAACAGGAGATGAATTATGATTCTTCTTTTTCAGAGAATTCGGTATGAAGATGGGTATTTAGGACCTAAAATAGTCATTAGATCTAATAACAACCCATTACAATGACTATATATTATGCACTAGTCGACAAGACGCATTTGAAGCACTAGATTCATTAGTCGTTAGAACACTGGTCGACCAATATATATATTGGCCAACCAATATGGCATATTGGTCGAACAATAAATTAACCAATGTTGTTATAAAATCTTGGTACATTAAATTTAACGATTTTAACCTATATTGTTCAAGCATTAACCTATACAGGTTGATTAATCGCCCAAAAAAAACCTTATTGTAACAACTTCAAATGCTTAAAATCAAATTTTTAATCCAAATTTGATTAAAACACTTCTCAAATGTTTCTCAAAGATTATTTTAAAGATAAAAATGCTCGATTGGCTATAGCTCCATCTTGTTGAAGGTTCTCTAGGACAAGTTCCTTCCTTTTGGGTCTCCCATCACTAAGGATTAAGCAATCTGATGTTCACAGCCCCTCAATTGTGGTAATTCCTTAGGCAACTCATTTGGAAAGACATCAGAGTATTCGTGCAAAACAAGTTTAACAACACTAGGCACAGAAAGGTCAAGGTCAATCTCATTATAAAATAACTCCTTATACATAAGCAAAGCCAATGGTTTCTGCGTGTACATGACTTCCCTAAACTCTTTTTCTTTTGAAAAAAAAAGTACTCTTTTTTGTTCCACTCTTCTTTTCACTTGTCTCTCCTTTTTCAATTGCACTGCTCTCCTTCTTTTGCTCACTAGTGCAATTACTCATTTCAATTACTGACAATAAGGCATGTCAAACAATAAACCTTTCTTTGGACCGGTTTAATGTTCACATATTGTACTGAATAATTGCCATGCATTTACCACCATAAGTGTATATGCAATTCGGGCCAGATATTGACTTTCCTTTGGGCCAGTCCATATTTGCATGAATAACATACACACAAAACTTATCAACATTCTAAGTTAAATTAATTTCATAAGAGAGGTTGCTTTGGCAACATGTTACTTCAATTAATTTAATTTCAAATGCTATATATTTCTTTAAAATATCAAAATTGAAATTAATACCAAATTTTATATAAGTTGTATGAAAGCATCATAGCTCTAATTTCTTGAAGTTATGATACTGACAATCTTGTCAGCTCAAATTAATAATTGGGTCAAAATTTTAAAAATCAAACTAGAAATTATAAAGTTTAGACCCAAAACTTATTCCTCATAATATTAATCAGTAACATGCATACTACCATATAAATTTAAAACTTTCCGATAGTTAATGTATAAAACCAAATAAATCCATAACAACCATCATGACTTTATTACAAAAACAATAAGAATTTCCTTGGTTATTGGATAAAGAAAAGTCTTTAAACATATACAATAGTCTTTATCCAACGGGTAAAGATTTAGTCTTTTTCCAATGAGCAAAATTTGATTCTTTATTTGATAGGTAAAACTCCAATCTTTATCCAATGGGAAAAACTATAGGTTATTATCCAACAGACAAAACTGTAACATCAAACACCATAAACATTCTTCAAAAGCTTTCCTTCGGAGTTATCACCGAATACATATACGGAAATCAATATTTAAAACCATGAGACACACTTTCTTTTGCATAGAAACTCACTTTTCTCTCTTTCTTATCATTTTGCACACTTTCTTTATTTTTCCCTCTTTTATTTTCTCATTTTACCTCTCTCTTTCTCTCTCTCCCTCCCTCTCTTTTCTTTTAAATTTGTTGCCTCACTTTTATTTTCACTCTGTTGCTCTTTTTTTACTTCTTTAATCTCACTTAATCCTCATATACTTGCTTATCATATTGCCATAGATAGCACAATAAGATGTTCCTAGCATGCATAGGTAAAAGCTCATCCTTATACAACCCAATAAATAAAGAAGATAATACTTATGAAACTTAACTTTTCCACATTCATGAAACCATTCCATTTTATAAGGTCTAGGACGTTTAAAAGTAAGTAAATTTAATATATTGACCAAATCAATACTAGCAACATTGGTACAACTATTCCCTTCAATTATTTTCCTTATCAACATTGGCCCAACACAATTAAGGTCATTAGTAAGCCTTTGGATAGAGATTTGATTGGCTGATAATTTTGGTACATTTAAGCCATTTTTTAGAGTGGGTGTAGGGCTTAATTTTATGTGTCCATCACTGGTAACAGTGGCTAATTCTCCAATGGCAACTATGATTTTCCTATTACTTAGACTAGGGCTGTATGTGTAGAAAAACTGTGATATAAGGGTCATGTGGTTTATGGAACCATAGTCTATAATCCAAGAACTATTGTAATACTTAATTTTTAAGGTGTCTGTATATAAAGAGAATGTAGGTTTACCTGAGAGAGCAAAGGAACATGTACCTTTTTACTGTCCAAAGGAACTCAACAAATCTCTTAATTTTTGAATCTCTTCATTACTAAGACTCCCTGCTGCTGGATTTTCTTCATCTTCCTTCTGTTCAGATGAATGTGCCCGTGGCCATGGTTGACCTCCTCGATTTCTCCATTCACGACTTAGTGGCTTTCTATTCAATTTCCAGTAGGTCTCCTTTGTGTGTCACAATTTTTTTGCAATAAGTGCACCATAGATTATCCTATTTTCCTCCCACAAGTTGCCCTTTCCAAATTGCTTAGGTTGGGCTTGATCACTCCTTTCTTTGTTATCCTTTCTATTCATTAGAGTGGGTGAAGGTAAATCAAGTTGGTTGAGAATACAACAACAAGGAGAGGATATATTGACAAAGAAAAGGATTCAAAAGCAAAAACTTTGGATACAAGAAGAATAAGAAGATAGCGCAGCAAGGAATTAAAGCTATAGCGAAGGAGTCAGTAATATCACTATTTTGTTCATGTTTATTATTATCCTTCTACCATATCATGTATGGATTGACATGATGATTCCGCTGCAAATATGATTTCTAAAAAGTTTTGAAATCTATCGATTCTCCAAATATAGCATGCTTTCTTTTTTTCTGATCCAGCAATATTCTATTACAAACACAAATTAATCTCTATTAGCAGTTAATTGTAAATCAAAATCATCATCATCTTCTTTTATGAAGAATTAGAATCAAACTCAAGCTCTTCTTCAGATCTCTAGCCCTCCTCATCCTCTCCAGATAAAATTTCAACTTATTCATTATTTAGATCGTGCAAAGGTTTATTCTCGTCATATATAATAGATGCATTTATTTCATAAACATCTCTCTGAAAAGCTTCACTTTCAATTCTTTGTTCTCCATTTCCATGTGATTCAAAAACACCTCTAGGTTTAAATCAAAGCTGCTCTCAACACAAAATTTTGTTTCAGATACACATGGTATGTCTCAACACCATATTCCCCAAGATGCTACAATTTAGATATCAATGGTTGTAAGAAGACATCAATTTTATGCTTTGGATTTGTAGGTCCTAGCACAATCACTGTCAAGAACATATATGTCGCATTCTTACACATCCATGGTGGCAAATTACAAGGAGTAATTATGATTGGCCATGATGAATATTGTTGGTCGGATTGACCAAAAGGTTGGAGTCCATTCGTCGACAATCCTAACCTTACATTTCGACTTTCAACTGCGAACTCATAATGAGTGTTATTAAAATGTTTCCATGCCAGTGCATCTGATGGATGGCTCATTATTCCATCTTCCTGTTCATCTTCATTATGTCATCTCATGTGAGATATAGTAACATCAGAAGCATATAGTCTTTGAAGTCTCAGAGTTAGCGGGAAATAATACATCTGCTTCTAGGGTACTAATTTCTGTTTCATAGAATGCTTTCTAGGCTTGAACCTAGAATGACCACAAAATTTGCACTCTTGTAATTCCATATCATCTCCCCAATACAACATATATCCTAATTTGCAACAATCAACCTTTTCAGAAGTTTCTTCATATTGTAAAAACTATCAACCATTCTATGATCAAGAGGCAATGATTTATTATACCATCCAAGAATTTTATCAAAACTATGATTAGAAATATGCCATTCATACTTTATGTTCAATATTCGAGCAATTGAAGTCATTGTCTCACAATTTGACCATAATTCTTGGTCAACTAAGTGTAATAAGTCAAAATTTTGTTTTGCATGTAATTTTGGTTCTTCTTCAAGATTTTCTAAATTTTCTTAAAAGGTATAACCGGCAGCATCATAAACTATTTGCATGTAAGGATTTTCAGTTACACCCACATTATTTGTTCTAAATCCAATCCCCCTTCAATCACATCTACATTCACTAATGAGTGTACTTCATTGTCCCTTGAGTGTTACAAATCAATGGCTCCTCATGTCATGTCCACTCAAAATAATTTGGGACAAACCCTTTTCTCAGCAAATGCTCATTCACTTCATCAATAGGAAGGAAATAAATGTGTTTGCATTTTTTACATAGACATATAATCTTTGGGCCATCCATATATCTAGGTTGAGAACATGCATAATGACTAAAAGCTTCAACTCCCTTAACAAACTCAAGATTAATTAATGAAACCATTAGGTGTTAATCGTCTATACATCTAAGATCTATCAACATTACTGATTTATGAAAAACTGTTAATTTCATAGTTAGTATCCTCATATCCCCTAAGTTTACATAAAAACTAAACTTTACACAACATCCCCTAAGTATTAATCAATCAAATTAATCACCTACAATTGATTTCAATACTATGGTACGTGGCATTGTTTACATTTGAGAATTAAGAAAGAAAGTTCTTGCTACGACTCCTAGGCTCGTGGAATTTTTCACCGATAAGCCTCACAGGAGTTGTATCACAGGTTTCCAGCCTATATACTGTCTTAGGGTTATGCAATGAACTGTCTTGTCTAATGAATTTCTTGTGTTAATACTAAGTTTGCATTAATCACATTGAAGTTGAAGTATTTATGTTTGAATTAATCACCTAAAATTGATTTCAATACTGTGGTACGTGGCATTGTTTATACTTGTGAATCAGGAAACCAAGTTCTTGCTGTTACTCCTAGGCTCGCGAAATTTTTCACTGATAAGCCTCACGGGAGTTGTATCACGGGTTTCCAGCCTATGTACTGTCCTAGGGGTTTATTATGCAAAGAACTATCTTGTCTATTAAACATATGAATTTCTTGTGTTAATACTAAGTTTGCATTAATCACATTGACGTTGAAGTATTAATCGATTGAATTAATCACCTACAATTGATTTCAATATTATGGTATGTGGCATTTTTCTACCTGTGAATCAAGAAAGCAAGTTCTTGCTGTGATTCCTAGACTCGTGGAATTTTTCACCAATAAGGCTCATGGGAGTTGCATCAAGGGTTTCCAACCTATTTACTGTCCTAGGAACTTAGTTATGCCTCAAATCATCTATAAGATCTCAAAATTATTCCATATACATTAAATACTTAGACTATTAAAGAAGAACAAAAAACTCATCAATGATTATAAGAATATTATAAACAACAACATAAAAGCAAGACCTCCTATGCATTCACACAAAACCCAAACGCATCAGAATTGTATTATTAAAGCAATACATATGGTAGACATAAGTTGGACGACTTACCTGGATGGACGGATAACTCCAGACTATAAAGAAGAAGGATGAGTGATGCTCTTCAACACAATACAGGGCCTGCAAAAAAGAATATTTCTTAGAAAGAATGGTAAATAATTCAAAAATAAAAAGTGTGTGAATTCTCTTTGTTATTTATATATCAAAATTTTAATCATATATAATTTACAAAAAAGTATTATCAATTATAATAATAAAAATTAACCCTAATAATTTAAATACTCTTCAAACGTTTATAAAACTAGTCTTTCATCAACAATAAATCAATTATGTAATAACAAATTAAATTACACAATTTAAGTTATCAAAGGTATAGCAAATCATCTTACATTTTCATACTACCAATCTTACCTTTCTTCCTTGAATCTTTCCCTAAATGTGTAAAATTTTTCATAAGCCTAGGTAATTATTTAGATGAGCATGATTAGGTGCCTAACACCTTCCATATCCTGCAATCAATCCTTAAAATTTCATTCATAGATTAGGAATTTATAGTTCCTTTTCTTTTATAACAAGAACAAACTTGATGAGTGAACAAATAATGACATCCAAGAACAAGTCCTTTTTTCTCCAAATCCGACTGCACCGAAACAGGAAATTAAATAGTTAGAGCTATCCACATTCCACAATGGTTATTTGAAATATGAAGTGAAGCCAACAGTCCAAAACGAACGAACTAATGACATTACTTGGGCAAGAGAAACCCCTTTTCTATAAGTTGGAAAGAGAATGAAGAAAACCAACAAAATATACCATTTCCTTTCCTTTAATTGAATGAATGTGGGTATATAATTCCTATGATCCTTTAATTTAGTGACATAATAAAGAATTGGAAACAAATGAAAATAATTAGGTTAATTTTAAATGGAATGTAAATAATGCTTCTAATATGAATAATAAGTGTAGAATAATAAATTATGCTAATTTAACACATGAAAAATAAATCTAAAATTTATCATTGCATAGGAAACATTAAGTTCAAAAAGAATCTTGAAATATAAAGAGAATATGTGACAGATGTGTTACTTATAAACATGCTAAATCTCAAGTGCAACCCCGTAGATAGGTAAATTTGTTAGTGGATTTTTCTTTAGGTTTATCTAGTTCTAGAAACGGTAAGGATTCAATATTTGTAGTACTAAAGAGGTTTTCTAAAATGGAACGGTCATTATAAGCCAAAAAAGTTATTGATGCGTTCTATATTACTTAGTGGTTTGTTTTGATTGTTTTACCACAAGTGCATCATATAGTTGTAGTTGACAATGCAAGTACAGATCAATCCCATGAGGTTCTTGATTAACTACCCACAATCTATAAACTTAACAATACATATCAACATTTATATATGATTGGATAAATAAAATAAAGCACCAATCTAAATACTAATGTAAAGAAATAATCAAGAATATATCAAGCTATGAATTAGCTAGATTTAGATCAGGCTCTACTATATTTAGTTTCACTATTCATTAATAAATTATTCTAGTTCTTGGACCAGTAAGAGTTCCTAATTTTGAATATATTCTCGCTCAAGACATGTAATACCTATTCAAAGGGTAATCAACCAAAATCCTTTTTGAATTTAGAAAACCTAAAAATAATTTAATTCATTCTATAAACTCTCTGATAAATTTTACCCTAATCCAAAAAGATCTTGTGGCTTTCTTTTAAATAGCTCATACTTGATTCTCTTTATTCATGTTATGATCTAACCATATACTCAACTCTTAAATCTCAATTTTCATCGTCTAATAATGAATCTTTCACCTTCGCTCCTTCGATTTAATAAATGTAAAAGCATGAATAAATCACAATAAAACTACAATTTCATTAAACCAAAGAATTAATTAGAGTATATCACATCCTAGGTTCTTCCCACCTAAATCTATATCAATATTAGTTCATAAACACATAAAGAATATCAACATAAAAATAATAAAGAAAACAATATAAATAAGTCATATTCTTGAATCTTAAAAATCTCCAAAGAATTGTTGAATCCTTCCTTTATCTCCAAAGAATGGTGAACTCTTGATCAAGAATAATGGAAATTCGTTTCAAAGTAACTTTTTGATGTTTTCTTGCCCAAATAACTTCTCTTTTATACCTCCTCCACTTGCTAAAACGAAAACCTTAACTTTTAATAAGCTATATATTTTTTGTTTTCCAATTCATGACCAAAATACCTGTTGGACCCCGAACTTTTTCGTGATGAATTAAGCATGATTTATTTTGGTTGGATTTTTATTAAGCCTAATTTAAA
>JANKOD010051772.1:0-12550 GCA_026284645.1 Erythroxylum acuminatum | reverse complement strand
AAGATCTTGAAGAAATCATAGCTAAAAACAAGTAAGTTTTATGTTATGTGGTATGAATATGGAAAAATTGAAGTTAGTATGATGAAAAATTGATGCTAATAGTGGTTCATGTTGTGTTTTGAGTGTGTATGTTAAGCCTAATTCATGGAAATGGATAGAGAGAGTTAGAATTTTGAATGATGTGTTGAAGAAGGGATTGGATGAGTATACATTTAAGTATACCCTGTTTTTTATTGTGTTGAATTATGACTCATGAATTGTTTGTGAATGATTGTTTGACTTGAATTGAGTAGTGATTGATGGGAAAAGGAATGGAAGTGGGAAGTGTGATTTAGGCATAAGGTAGCTTAGATGATTTGAATGTTAAGGTTGAATGATTGAAGAAAAATATGGAATTTTGCAATAGTTTGATCTTTGAGTGTGCTTTAATTTTATAGTTCTATAGTTGTCCAAATGAGTTGAGGTTTGGTTTAAATGAAATAAGAGGAAATTGACTACAACTCTTATGAAGATGTTGATTGTGAATTTTGTCTTTAAGCATCCCAAATATTGACATGAAGCTAGAACAATAAGTGCAGCAAAGTTGTGAATGAATGACTATGATTGTGTTTCCTTTGGATGTGTATGAACAAATAAGGGATATGAGTTGGGTATGAATGAGTTAGAGCTAACCTTGAGGTGTATATGTATATATTCATGAACTTGGAAATGATGAATTTTGATTATAAAGTGCATGGGACATAGGAGTAAGTTATGTTAGGGAGAAAGGATATAGAAATGAGAAATGATGTAATGAAGTTGAGAATGATGAATGAATAGAAAGTAGAATTGAGGATTTAATGGAATTAGATTGATGTTTGTATTGTTATGAAGTGGTTTGATGCTAAAAGAAGTGAATTGGGAAGATTATGGGTGTAATTGAAGATAGAATAAGTGTTAGAAGCTTGGAAAAATCTTTGGAGAAGGTTGATATGGCATGTATCCGTTAAACGGACACAGAAGTCCTCTTAACGGACTTTCTCGGATGTCAAAATACCCTTAGAGCAATGTGTGTCCGCTAAACGGACACGTGAGTCCGTTTAACGGACCTTTTCGAGAGAATTGGAGTACCTTAGAAGACTCATGTCTGTCAAACGGACATGCAGGTCCGCTTAACGGACCTTCTCGGGAGAATTAGGTCACTTTGTCAAGTTCATGTCCGTTTAACGGACACTCTTGGACGGATTTGGAATGTTTGGCCAATCTATGTCCGTTTAACGGACATGCTCGGGTCAACTTTGATAATTTGCAATTTTGACCATTTTAGAAGCTGAATCATGTTTCGTGGTCTTCATGGAAGTTGTAGGTCTCGAGGTTTTCTTTCAAATGGTCCTAAATCGAAATCAATCTAAGATTTGCAGTGAAAGTGATAGATTGATACCCCGGGATTTGTCATGCATGTGTTGTACATCGTTCCTTTCATTCATGTGCATTATGAAACATTGATACTTGTGCAAATTGTGATTATATGTATGTTATTTGGTTATAGAGGAGTAGCTGGAACGTCAACCTACAGATGTTGTCGGACCTTCCAGGCACTAGCTTTGGAAACAGTTGGTGAGTAACCTAGATGATTTCCTCGATTATTATATGTTTATTGTGGCGAATAATGGTGGGTTTTGTGACTATTTATGAATGTGGATCCGGACAGAAGGTCCGATGTAATGGGAGATATGACATAGAAGTGCTTGTGATGCGATGGGTTGTGATTGATGTGAATCTGTGAATTAATTGCTTCTAATGTGACAAAATTGTATTACATGCATTCCATCCATGAATGCATAATCAGATAAAGGCAGTTGGACCTGAGTAGCCACCGCTAGAGCTTAAAGCTCAACGAGTGAAACCAAGCTTCGAGCTCGATATGATTCAGAGCCATTGGCTCAACGATTAATGAGCCCAGTATCCAAATGGATACGGGACAATTCAGGCACTCGGCCACAACAACGTAATAATTAGAAAAAGGGTCTCATAAGCATTTCATTAAATGTGTTTGATTGATTGAATTGAAGAATGGCCTATGTGTTTATATGAAAATATGATATTTGTGTTTGGTGCAAATTGTGGAATAATTGTTATGTGAATTGATGTGTTGCTTGATTGAGTAAACCATCGATGATGGTTACATCGCTGAGTTCACAAAACTCATCAAAATTGCATCGTTGTCTTTTCAGGACCGATAGATGACCATAGCTTTTGAGTGGCTCCACTACCGTGTAGATCGTGTTTAAAGTGAAGTCATGGCGCAAAGGTCGGTCAGCTGGAATATTTTTAGATGACATAGCTAGAATCTTCTTATTTTCCTCAATTTGACTACTTTCGTACTAGGGTTTGGAGTTGTACATATATTAGAGATTGAAAGACTCACTGTAAATTGTTGATGTCGAGTAATGACATGAGGAAAAAGTTGGTTTCAGTAATATCGTGGATATTCTATTGATGTTTTATAAGTAATTAATGATACGATGCCATGAAGTGAGTGTAGTGATCAATCGTAGTGAGCCTTTATCGTAAGATATGTACCGGAATGACCTCCTGGTGCCCCGGTGCGTACTCTGCAGTAAGGGGGCGCTACATGTCACCTTTCATAACTAGATTCTTCACAAAAGAACATAGATATATATCAAATCTCTTTAAGATATGATTAATATAGGTGCTTTCATAAAATATGAGAACATTATTGGCATTATTGTAGAGAATCTATATGGACAAAATATATACTGCTTCACTAAAGTCTTTTATGTTAAAATAGCCAAACAATATTTTTTTTGTCACAATCAACATATCAATATACTTAGAATCAAACAAGATATTAACAACATATAAAACCAAAAAATATTTTTTCTCCCGCTAACCATTATATATGTACATTGATCAACAATATTTTCCTTAAAGAGGTTATCAATGATAATTTTATCAAACTTGATAAAGTAACTTCTTAAAGTTTAGTTCAACCTATAAATTAACATTTTAAGCTTACAAACCATCTTTCTTTTTCAACTACCTCAAAACTAATAGGTTGAATCATATAGACATCTTCACTTAAGTATCCAATTAAGAAAGTTGTTCTCATATCTATTAGATATAGCTCTAGGTCAAAATAAGACATAACTGCTATAATGATTTGTAAAGAATCCGTAATGAAAATAGGAGATAAGGTTTCTTTATAGTTAATACCTTCTCATCGGCTATAGCCTTCAACTATTACCTTTGCTTCATACCTTTCCAGTTAACCTTTAGCATCATGGTTCGTATTAAATACCTATTTACATCTGTTAGGCATACAATATTTTAGTAACTCTACTAAATTCCATACTTCATTTTATGACATAGAATTTATCTCATCATTCATAACATCCAACCAAAAATTATAATGAGAACTAAAGATGGCTTCATTATATGTAGTTAGATTTGAGGTGTCATTAATTTCATATTTATTCTCTACAAGTATATAATATAGTCATCATATATTGTAGGTATATGAACCTTTTTATCTTTTTAAATGCATATCTTATATTATTACATATATATCCTCTTGTGTTACATGCTCAATAGGTTTATCCTAAACTATTAATAAATACTGGTCAACTATAAGGCCAATTGTTGGAATAGAAATGATAGGTACAGGAGCAATTAATAGGTGTTCTTTGAACAGAATTTCCTTAGGTCCTTGGCTTATACTATTTTCATCCTTAAAATAGATAATTTGGTCCAATTCGATAGCTTAGTGTGTGATAGATAGTGGAACTTGGAGTTCCTTGATCCCATACAATAACCAATTATGACTTGTAAGCTCTTACTTCTGCTTTACGAGCCCAAACATGAAAGTGACACAAATTGGGTTTTTTCTATAACTACAACTCATAAGGAGTCTTGGGAATAGACTTATTAAGCTTTTAATTCAAAATATAAGTTGTAGTTCTCAAAGCATGACCTTGTAAGAACTCTAGTAAGGAAGAATTAAGTGATAAATATCATAACATATGATGAAGTGTATGATTTTTAGTTTTTATAACTCCATTTTATTAAGGTGTATTAGGTATTTTGTACTAAAAAACATTGCCACAAGGCTAATAAATAGGCTTAATAAGAATTAGTAAATAGATTCAAGGGCCTATAATACTAATTAAGTAGTATTTACCTTTATTTTTGAAAATTTTCAATTTCATTAATAAAAGAAGGACCATAATGTCGGTAATGTAGTCTAAAACCCTTACATCATATAGTTACAAGGAAAGCAAAATGAAGACATACATTCATCTCCCCTATACCTATCTAGGCAGGAAATGACATCATTCTCTTGGTAACCTTCACTGTTATCATTTTGTAAGAGGGGAAAAGATACTCCTCCTCACTCATCGAAACATCTAGCGTATACCAAATTAGGGTATGTAGAGAGATGCTTCTTTAATGAGGAGACTGCATCTCTTCACTAATCCAAGAAGCTAATGAAAGGGAAGCTTTTTCCTGATTGCATGGTTCTTGCTCTTCTCCCTTTGCTTATTGTTTCTAGTATGAAGGTTCAGTTTTTTAATATGAACGAATCGTTACTATCACAACATTTAATAGCACTATTCATCTCCGGGTAACTCTCATTCGTTCCTCTTAATCCCTAGCATTTGGTTTTGTCTCGTTTGAACCCTTCAATTTATGCTATTCTCCATCTCCGATATGCAATCTTGTATTGTCAAAGTTGGTAGCTGTAAGAGATGAGATAGGAAGGGATCTGTTAGAGAAGATCCTTATATTCGTCTTTTCCCAGTTGTCCGTAACCAACTAAGTCAACGTAATTCTATAGATCCATGCCCTGTTTTTTTAATCCATTGCATGCTCGAGCTGATAACATCTTCCTATATATATGGGGGATTATTAGCCCCACAACTTCCTATGATTTTTTCCCATATGTTGCTTATGTATTAGCACATAAAAAAAATTATGCTTTATAGATTCACTATCTTTTTCACACATTGCACAACTATTAGGAATTGACATGTACCAGTTGAGTCTGTCCTATGTTGGTAGCCATCCTCGGATGGCCATCTAGAGGATAAAGGATGCCCTCGGGAATATTGTGTCATCCCAAACTAATTTAAACTAGCTAACATTGTTTTCCATACCCCAAATTAGATTTCTTACGATTTTGTTATTGACTAAAACATTATAACTCCTCATCCATATCACTTCATTATCCTCCTTTGAAAGATTGGAATTGAGGACAAGAGTTTTCACCAGCTGGGAGTATCATTTGTATTGTTTCTTTGTTACTAAAGCCATTATGGACTGTGAATTCCCTCAAGAAATGTTGCTTCAGCTCCTGAAGATTTGATTGCTCATACAAAACTCCTATGTCTAATCATTTATCAAACTAGAAGCTTATTTCCTTCCTATCTCCCACCTTATGTCTCACTTGAGATTTAGTTATCTCCCTTGTCTCCATTATCTTCTTGAGAGTACTTGAACCCTCTCTAGAATCTTTACATTCCAGATACTATCATTAGTTAGGTATTCACTCCAAACCCAACTCATCCATAAGGAATTTTCCTTTTTGATTAGCCTCTAACATCTTCCTGCTAACATTGTTAAATTGACTACTTGAATTAGAGTAAGACCAAGTCCCCCTTATTTTCTAGGCTTGCAAATATTTGAACACTTGTTCTTCGCTTTGGTCTTACCTTGCCTGTTTCCATTCCCAAAAAAATCCCTCATAATCCTATTGATAGTTTTAATTACCATACTTGGTATTACTAAGTGTGAGGCCCAGTAAATATTGACCAAAGAGAGGATAGATTCAATCAGTTTTAGGTATCCAGCCATAAAAATACAATTTGCACTCCAATTCTAAATCCTCCTCCTAATCTTCTCCTCAAGTGGTTTAAAGTCTGAATATATGTGCTTTTATGGAGTTGACTGGTATTCCAAGGTATGTAAAAGGTAATGGAAGTACCTTTATACCTGAAATATTAGAAAACCATTGAGTACTCTGTATTGTATTAGTAGACAAGTGCATCCCACTCTTTTGATTGTTTACTTCCAACCCGGAAACATTTGTGAAAATTCTTAGAGCTGTAAAAAGTGAAGTAATGGAGTGATGATTATCTTTCAAGAATAGGATTAGATCATCTATAAATTTGAGGTTTAAGATTGCACACTTCTTCCATTTAGATTGGAATTTGAAAAGGGAGCTCCTTTTTATAACTTTGACAAGCAATATGCTCAAGAACTCTATTACTATGGAGGAAAAAAAGGTGGCATTAGGTTCCTTTAATGCAATCCTCTAGCCCCTTTGATTTGTTGGAGGGTTCTCCATTGATTAATGTATTGTAAGAGACTTTTGTTATACATTGTTCTACCCATATTGTAAATATTTTAGGAAAGTTGTACGCTTTCATGCAATTGAATATGAAATTCCAATCCAAGGAATCATATTCTTTTCTGAAGTTTATCTTGATTGTGCAGTTCCTTTTTTTCTTTTTTGCTTGAGTAATTCCACAAGAAATTTTGTACAAGTAATATATTTTCTCCAATTAGCCTGACTAAGATGAATGTGCCCTACTGTTTTCCTATAAGCTTAGGAAGCACACTTTTCATTCTCTCTGAGAACACGTTTATTATGATTTTATATAGTGAGTTACAGCATACAATAGGTCAGAAATCACTGATTTTTTCTTGTTTCTCACCTTTTTGTATTAGCCAAAGGAAAGTTCTATTAATCTCTGACAATAGTTGCCCATTCTTGAAGAATTCCTCAATGTCCACATACACCATCTTCCCTATCACTCTCTAAGTTTTCTGAGAAAAAATTATTTATACCATCTATTCCCATAGCCTTTTCATGTTAGACCCCGAACTTTTCTTTGAAACTAGAACTGTTAAAGGAGAAATTGTTGGCGATTATTCATGTGTAAAGAAAAGGAGAATTCTTGAATTTGAAATGAAGTAGAAAAGATGGTTAGGTACAAGATGAGTTATGTTTGAAAAGTTGGAAGTTAAAAGTTGGAAAATGTAATTGAAACATGTTCATTGAGTATGCTTCGGGGTTTTAGCCATAACTTTTGTTCTAGTTATTCAAATGATATGATTCTTGATTTAGATTAAACTATAGAAATAAGTTACAAATTATCTGATGAAATTGAGTTTTGATTCAGTCTCTAAGAATTTCAATTTCGGGATGAAAGTTGAGCACAGAATATTGTTTCCACATAAGAACAGTTCAGAAATGTTTGGGGTATAACTTTCAGATTACCAAACCAAATTGAATGATTTTGGTGTTATTATAAGCTTAAGACAATGAGAAACATTTTTCTAGAAGGAAATGCTATCAAATTCCTTCAATTACATGATTAGAAAAAAGTCTTAATTTTCGAAAGGAGTTAAGCATGATTTAAATAAATTTTGAGGTCTTGGTAGTTTAATTATTTTATTTTGTGGAGTTAATTAGCATGTTAATGTGAGTAAGATTATATGACATAGGTTAATTGAATTATGGTGTTAAGGTGGTAACATTGCATGAGGGCATTTTGGGAAGACCACTTAAGCCATTTAAGTTGCAAGGCATGTAAGGAAGGGTAAATTAGTCGTTGTTCACTCATTAATGGCATTATTGTAATAAGAAGGGTTGTTTGGCTTTTAAGGAAGAGGTAGGAACGAAATTGAGAAGAAAAGAACAAAGAAAAGAGAGAAGAGAGGAGAGAGTTCGGTGGAGAGTGGAGAGAAAGAAGAACGAAAAAGCTAGGTCTTGATTTTTCTAAGCTTTTAAGAGGGATTTTCAAGTTTACTCAAGAAGGAAAAAGGAAGAGGAGGATGAGAGATTCCATTAGAGCCAAGAAAATCATTGTTTGGTGGAGGTTCAAGGTAAGTTTGATTTTAAGATTTTGAATTTTTGAAAGTTTCTTGGTTCATATAGCTTAAGAAATATATGGGTTTAAGTTTTTTAAGATCAATTTAGTGATTATGCATTGTGGGTTGTCCAATTTGAATTCCTTTTGATTTTGAAATTTTGCCTTTGATGAAGGAAATCAAGAGAGGCAAAAAGAGCAAGAGTAGAGGCACTAAAGTTTGCTTTTGAATCAAGAAAATAAAATGATTTCAAATTACTCCATAATTATTGCATTCATTGCTTTTGAATGATTTAAGAAATTGTTATAATTGTTGCATTCATTGCTTTTGAATGATTTGAGAAATTGCTATGTGAATTTGGTTGACGAATTGTGAAATGATGATGGAAATGTGTTTGAAATATTACATGCTTATGAAAATTAAGTTTTTGAAATGTGCCATTGGGCAATCCGTTTTCAAGTTGTGAAATGCATGTTATGTGGGTTTGGTTAGGTCCCTTAAGTATGTCAAGTGCACTTGTCAAAAGGCTTCTCCCGCCTGCCCGCTAGTGGCATGGAGCTCCTTCATGGACTCCCCTAAGTTCACGGCTACACAAGACCGCTATGCGAAAATGTGTAATACGTTCTATTTTTGGACCAACCCAGACCATTCTGATGTGTTATGTGTTCATGGTATGTTGACAAGATTGATGCATAAATGATTTGCTGCTATGAATTTGGTTGAAAACTTTAAGAACCATTTGTTTTATGATTCAATAAGAATTTTTCTACGTCAATGATCATTTTAAATGGTTTTGTTTATTATTCGTTATAAACTTGTTACCCAGGAGCTGTCAAGGTCACTCCCTCTCTATCCCATCCTCAGGTTATAGCTAGAAGATCAAGGGATCAAGAGCCTAAGGGATTTTGGTTCATTTACTACCTTGTATTTTTGTAATAAGCCAATGGTGTGGCTTTTGAGATGTATTTAAAGTTTACCAAACTCTGTTGTTTGAGTAAAGGATTGATTGAAGTATTTCGATTGTGTTTGTTCTTTTTGAGTTCCTTGTAAAATGGTCGAGTTGAAGTAATACGATTGTTTTGATGTTTGATGGTTTTTGGGCACGCCACCTTTGTGGAATGATGTTTATTAAGGGTTCATGGAAAGAACCCTTCAAGGTAATATGCACGCTCAAGATAAGTAGTTATGATATTTCGCAAGAGTTGGGTTCCGAAAATGGGATCCAACAGTGAGTGGTATCAGAGCAAGAAGAGATTACAAGGAACCACACTCAAGTATGATGGTATTTTGTTATGAGGTTGGGCTCCAGTAATGGTGCCCAACACAAATCATCAACCTTTTCATGAATTTCTTCAATTTCCTTGACCAAGGCTTTATGACTCCCCTGCTGTATGTGCCTAACTTCTTCCAAACCAATAGTAGGATCATGTTGGGGTGTTCTTGGTGGAAGGAAGTTTGTAGCAACAAATGGTTCTGAACGTAAGACATCTAGTTCAATGATTGTGAAAATAGGAGGTTTGAACGATAGGTTTCCTTCAGGGAGATCAAGAACATCAGGTCTAGGTAGCTTTGGAACTGGTTTTCCAAGAAGGTTTAGTACGTCTTTAATTGAAGATATAGAGCTCAAAGGTCTAAAGTGCATGATTAGATGCACAAGAGTCTCTATGTTGAAATTAATACCTCCAATTCTGATGGTTCTGTACTGCCCTTCTGTTATTCTGCCAACTACCTGAGAAGTTTCATTTGAGATATGGTGTGAAATATAGATTCCTCTTGGTTGAGCTGCATAACATGCCTCATCTATGTTCCTCACTTTTGTTTCTATCTGATCTTCTGTCAGATGACCTGTTGTTCCTTTTAGATACATTTTCTTCTTCCCTTTATCTTCGTTGCGTACAATTGAAGGTCTTAGTTGTATGTAAGGTACAATCTTGATCACTATTCTTTTTGTAATTGGGTAAATAGTATACCTCTCCTTAGTCATCTGTGTTGGATATGACTCTAACTTCTTATCTCGCAGAACACCATATATCCTCTTCTCTCCATGATTTAACAGATGTATTGATCGACTATTTACCAATATTGGTTCGAATTGTACCTTGACCAACCTTCTTAAGGTTCTCTTATGATTATTGAGCTTCTACTCCTGACAGGTTCATCTTCTTCAGTCACCTTCAGTTTCAAATCCTCTTTTCTCATAGGTTGAGAAGGATTAAACTGTGTTGAATTGTGTTCAACTGACTTTTTCTTTTGTTGAACATTAGTTAGAGTACTCTTTTTCTGACTGGGCTTCTGCTTCTTACTTTTTTCTACCAGCCTAGAAGGAGTTTTTTGTTGAGGTTGAGGTTTTTTTCTCTCAAACACTAACTTCCTCTTAATTTCTATTTCTTTAGTTAATTTTACTGGCTCCTCTTGCAAAATTGAGACTAAAGATCTAGTTGCTTGTGGTGTTTTCTTTCCAGAATCTCCACCATGAGTCAAACCTTTCCCTTTCTTCTACTCTTGTTGTCGCAGGGTTAATAGTCTTGGTGAACTTTTTGCTTGTTTGGATTTTTCTGAATGAAGTGTCTCCCCCTTTCTCTTCAGAGACACTTGTCTTTTAGACTGTAGCACCTGGCTTTCTTCTCTATGAGAAATCGTCTTAACTTTCATTAATTCATCTGACGGCTTCTTCTTTTCTTCTATAGACATTCTTTCAGTGGATTGAGATTTTGTTTTCCTTGTGGAAGTTACCTTTTCACTCAAACTGCGTTTGATAGTACGCTCCCCCTCAATCCTTGCTTTCTTCATAGAATCTGTATCCTTCTTTTCTTGATTCTTCAAGCCCATTTTACTGATAGTTGTCGCGTTAATGAAACTTTTAATGTTCATCTTCATTCTGTTTCTTCTCTCAAGAAAAATTCCAGAATCTTTGAAAATTCTTGTCAGTAGCATTCCATATGGTAGGGCATTAGAGTCTCTCTTCAACTTCACCATGTAATTGAGGATTAGGTGTGGAAGATCTATGGGTTGATGGTTGAGTAGATGGAACAAGCATTGCTCATTTATCGTCGTCACCACATTCTTCGATCCTACTCTTGGTAGAACACAATGGAAGAGTAGCGCATGTAGAACCCTAGTCTTCGGCACAAGAGATGAGGCCTTCTTCTCCTTTGGGTCACTACATCCATAGAGTTGTCAATTGATATGTGCCTTCTCTACACTTTCTTGAGTCATCCATCTTGTTTTATGAGCGACCTTTGCTCCAACACATGGATACTCAGTAGCTTTCTCGATCTACTTCAGTGTTACAATGACCGACAATCCATCCACTACTGATACTAAAGTATCGTCTACTACCTTTGCATTCTTCCAGAACTCATATACTTCATTCAGGTAAACTGTTTCACGGACCTGAAATAAATTCTTCCATCCAGCTGCATCAATCTCTGGTTCGATGTCCATCTGGTTCTTCTTCAAGGAATCGAAATCAACATGTCTTCCATAAGTCATTGATTGCTCCATTTTTATCTGTAGTCAACAAAAAAATAAACTCAAAAATGTATTTCTCAAGGTAATGATGTTAGTTTCTGACGTTGAAAGTGTGAGCAAAGAGAACTTGATATCAAAAATAGAGTAGTGAGATGTTTTGTTGAGAGTTCTGCAAAAGTTGATTTCAGGGTATTTCAAGAGTATTTTAGAGTAGGTGAAATTCTCAAAGCTTTGAGAAGATTTCCCTCCAAAACTTTCTCATGAAAGAAATTACTGTCTGTAACTTACTGTTACTATTACCTTAAAATCTTACGACTTTTTATCTTCTTTACTAAGAGGAACATCTGGGTTATGACGTGTCAGACGATTGGTCACTTAACACAACCATATTCAGGTTTCGTCTGATTTCTTTAAACCTTTCTTCACTTAATGGCTTAGTGAAGATGTCTGCCCATTGATAATTTGTCTCAACAAACTGTAGACTAACGATCTTCCTCTATACGTAGTCTCGTAGGAAATGATGTTTAACTTTGATATGCTTTACCCTCGAGTGTTGCATTGGATTCTTCGACAGGTTGATAGCATTTGTGTTGTCACAGACGATTGGGATTTGTTCTTCTCGTATTGAATAATCTTCTAACTGGTACTTGATCAACGTCTTTGAGCAACAACTTGAAGCTGACATATATTCAGCTTCTGCAGTGGATAGAGAAATTGAACTTTGCCTCTTGCTTGACCAGGAAACTAGGTTGTTGCCAAGAAAGTGACATCCTCTACTCGTACTCTTTCTATCAATCCTGTCTCCAGTGTAATCAGCATCATAATAGCCAATTAACTTGAAATCTTTACCTTTCTCATACATTAAGCAAAGATCAGTAGAACCCGATAGATATCTCAAAATTCTTTTGACAGCAATATAGTGAGATTCTCTTGGATCTGCTTGAAATCTTGCACACAAACAAACACTAAACAAAATATCAGGTCTGCTTGCTGTAAGATAAAGTAAAGAGCCAATGATTCCTCTGAAAAGAGTTTGACCAACCTTCTTACCAGCTTCATCTTTAGATAAAAGGTTTGAAGGATGCATAGGAGTTGACATAGGTTTCAATTTTTCCATTCCATACTTTACCAACAGTTCTTTGATATATTTCTGTTGATGAATAAAAATCTTTTCTTCGGTTTGCTTAACTTGTAACCCAAGAAA